>JXCR01145606.1:37455-91040 GCA_002079205.1 Phalaenopsis hybrid cultivar
TACTTAATAATATTATCCTTAAAATTTAAGGACCCCCAATACACAACATAGAGTTAGGAAAATTTCCAAAACCTTACTTTTCAAGCTCTATATACATAAATGCTCTGACATGCATTTTGAGTTTCAGGTGTTGGAACGAGAAGACTCGCGAGGTACACTTTTACAGTTTACAGCATTTTACAGTATTTCTTATACTTTTGTACTGCACTTTTATTTATGCTTGTATTTACATACCTACATAGAAAATATAAAATTGCATAAATTACCTCCACAACATCTCAAAAATACAAGACAACTCAAATTTTAATCATAAACATCACCAAAAAAAATACAACTTTAACTATATTAATACGTCTCTATTGGAAGATCGGAAACCCCTCGGAGGAGGTAACCTACAGTTGCTAACGAGGTTTTCCATGGTCTAAATAAAATTATGGAACTTATTAAGTTACGTTTAGTAAATTCATTTGGACTAAGTGATTCCAATAGAAAATAGTGGTGCCGGGANTAAATTTGGAAATGTTGGATTTAGGCCAAAATCAAAAGGATTTGAAGCTTCAACAAGGTAAATTGATGGTTGATTTTTATGTATAGAAATGTTATCAAGATTTTTCAACATTAATTGGGGCCAGTTGACTAGGCTATGGGTTCAATTTGGTGAGATAAGGTCATATGGTCAAAATTGGGGCTTTAATCTAACTCAAAATTGATCTCAAATCATGGACTGATTGAGCTTGGATTTGGTTTATTTTGGTCATATCAAAAATTAATTTGAGTTTAGGATTGGAATTAGGGTAAATTGAGATCAAATTGATGGACATTTCAGTTTGATTTGGGCAAATTTGGATCTTTAAAGGGCAATTTGAGGATTTTGGTTATAGATGGTCAAATTGGCAAAATTAGGTCATGTGGTAGTTGAGAGAAATAAAATTGGGAATATTTGGGATTTATTGGGGTTTTCTGGGAAGTTTTGGAAATTTTGGATTTTTGGGTCCAAGAGGGGTATTTTGGTAATTTGGGGGTGTTTTAGGGTAAAAGGCCAAGATAGGTATTTTGGTAGATTTAAGGTGCCAATCATCACCAACAAGCCATGGTGGTCTTAGGCAAACCATAGCCCTAGGGCTAGTAGGTTTAGGGGACCATCTACATGAGTATCCCAAATGATCAAGGGATCTAGGCTAGAAATTTGATTTCAGGATTGTGAGTGATTGTGGGTGTAGATGAGTGTAGATGAGTGTTGATGAGTGTAGTGAGTGTAGATGAGTGTAGTGAGTGTATTAGCTCCAGACCAACACCCAGGGTAAACCCTAAGGTCTTGAGTTTCCCCCATAGTGACCCCACCTACTAAGTGCTAGAGCTTAGGACCAATATGTGGAACTTCAAGTTGAGTAAAAAAGAGTTTAGAATTTCTAATGGTGAGGGTTCCATGTCTGGTTTTCTAAGTATAGGCAATAGGAAAATCATATTTCTAGACCTTAGGCTACTAAAGAGGAAAAACTAAACCTCAACCAAAAATGAGGTCAACAAATAGACCCCCAATAGGTGGGGTGTGCTGGGCAAGCACACCGCGCGTATTTGCGCTGACCAACGAGATCAGCAAAAACCAATACAAAATCCTAAGTCAATAGACCCAGAAGTATGCGTAGAGTTGTGTGTGTGATTTGTTTCTGCCAGGGATTTAGCTGTTGATCATCTGGTTGGAATCAAGGAGTAGAGACTCTCGCTGGGGATCGGAGAGTGGATTTTGAGTTATGAAATTTCAAAGATTTCCAAAGGATGGGAGTCAGAATGTAAGTGTTGACCCCAAGCTGGGAATTGAAATTCAAATATCAATTCAAATAGAGAGAAAGAGAGAGACAGAGTGTAAGGACCGACCTCGAATGTAATGAATCAGAAATGTAAGATTGATTTGGAAATGAGAATTGAAATGTAGGTCAATTCTCAAAAGAAAGTGTCGGAATGTAAGGACCGACCTTGAATGTAATGAATCAGAAATGTAGGACTGATTCGGAAATGAGCATTGAAATGTAGGTCAATTCTCAAAAGAAAGTGTCGGAATGTAGGGACCGACCTCAAATGTAATGAATCAGAAATGTAGGAGTGATTCAGAAATGAGAGTTAAAATGTAGGTAAATTCTCAAAAGAAAGTGTCAGAATGTAAGGACCAACCTCGAATGTAATGAATCAAAAATGCATGACTGATTCAAAAATGAGAATTGAAATGTAGGTCAATTCTCAGAAGAAAGTGTCGGAATGTAAGGACCAACCTTGAATGTAATGAATCAGGAGTGTAAGACTGATTCATAAATGAGAATTGAAATGTAGGTCAATTCTCAAAAGAAAATATCGGAATGTAAGCTCTAATGTAATGAATCAGAAAGGCAGGACTGATTCGGAAATGAGAATTGAAATGTGGGTCAATTCTCAAACAAAAGTGTCAAAATGTAAGAACCGACCTCGAATGTAATGAATCAGAAATGTAGGACTGATTCAGAAATGAGAATGAAATATAGATCAACTTTTAAAAGAAAGTGTCGGAACGTAAGGACCGACCTCGATTGTAATGAATCAAAATGTAGGCCTGATTCGGAAATGAGAATTGAAATGTAGGTCAATTCTCAAAAGAAAGTGTCGGAATGTAAGGACTGACCTCAAATGTAATTAATCAGGAGTGTAAGACTAATTCAGAAAAATGTATGTAAATTCTCAAAAGAAGGTTAGTAGCATTGAATTTATAGAAATGTATCATGTGAGAAAGGTCGATCTTGTTGAAGGAGATTTGCAAAGCTTTGTGAGTTTTTGTGCAGAATGTAAAATTCTTGTGGGGATGTGCAGAGAGTTAGTGTAGATAACGATGGTTGTACTGTGTGCAGAAAGAGTAGGAAATTCCAAAAACGGAAGCATCCACTCAACAGGTTTATTTATTTTCTTGTTGTTTTTATCACAATTTAATTTTTCAAAATTTATTTTTAAAGTTTTAATTTTAATAGGTTGATTTAAAAGAAATTTATTTTGTTATTCACTCATTTATGATTATCTTTCAATTTGTGTTTTGTTTTTGTTAAAGATTTGTTGTTTCGTTCTTTGTTCATTGAAATTCTAAACCATCGCATGGTTCGTGGCTTTCATCCATCGCACAAAAAGGCAACTGACAAAAAGGCACAATTTAAGAGAAATTTCCATTAATTTGCTCCAAAAAGGGATGCCATAAATCAGACAAATGCTAATGCCTTAAAGGTACATCACGTAATCCATTCTGAAATACATTGAGAATCTTTTCATGATATGAATACATCATAGATTGAATACATCAGATACATGTCATGCTCTTTAAAAGAAAGCAAGTGAACCATCTGTGCCCAGTATATTGAGCTCCTGATCGAGCAGACCTTCTAAGTCATGCTCCAGGGTAAGAGTTCCCTTCACATGTACCTAGAGGTACAACCTTCTCATAGCTCGTAAGGAAATAACTCCTCCAATTCTGGGTCCTGTTGGAATCCATATGGTATTTTACTGTCATATATTCTGCAGAAGGTTACAGACACCCGACGGTGTCGTACTCCTGGAATGCAGTGCTTGGCAATGTCTGCACCGTTGCCCTTGAGAACAAGTATTGAACCAATTGGAAGAGGAATCTCCACAGCTCCTCTGAATTCGCCAGGGCCGACTATATCAATTTCTTTTCCAAACAGAATATTGCTTTTACTCATGAATGAGACTGTGCAGAAAGGCCTCACAAAATCATGGTGGTCGATGTGTAGGGGAATGCAGTCACCTTCTTCATAAATGTTGATGATGCAACTGTTAGGAATGCAAGTAGTGTGTAGAATATTCCACTTGACCATTCTCTTGATCATTCATTTTATCATCGGTGGTAACGGATCCTCTTGGTTGTATCTGAGGATCCCAGGTGGATTTCCCTGTCTGTCGTTCGTAAAATTGTAGCAACAGCCACATTGGATGGGGATCTTCCCTTTCCCCACATCCATTTCTTCGGCTCGGAATATGTTCTCTCCTTGAGAAGGCTCGCTCAACCTCTATCTCTTAAATCGAAGATGTAGTCCAGAATGCTTCTTTCATCAATTTCAGAGAAAACCCTGTTATATAGCTTCAGGCCCTCAAATATGTTGACAAACTTTCCCTGAACTTCTCCATAGAACTCGAATTCTCTTTTATTTACTTTGCTTATCTTGTAGTATTCTACCATACCAAAAGTTGGCAGCTGTCTGGGGAGTTCCTTCCTCCGGACCTCGGCGGGAACCCAAACTGGTGTTGGTCGATTCGGAATATGAGATTCAGCCTCTAGTGGGATGTATGATCCTAGGCTCCATGGTGCGCGCTGATCCGTCCCCGGTGAGACATATGGTTCATTTGTCATGAAGTCTGGAGTCTGAGACTCGTTGATGCTTGAAGTGTATTCTTCTAATGTACTGAAATGTTGTAGATGCAGAACGTTGCAGTCCGGGCATTCTACAAATGCGCCCGTCACTGATGTCCCGGCTGGTACCTCAACGTTGCATGTCGAGCAACCTTTGCATAAGATATCTGGAACTAGGAGCATATCTGATTCTGTCACAAATCCTGACTCTTCATCTATAGTGGGCAAGCTGGTAGAAGTTTCTCTCAGATCTGGATTGCACATATGTCCCTCAGGAATGGGGGTAAGAAAACTGCTCACTTCTCTCTGGCGTTTGCGTTCCTGTCGCAGAAAGGCTCCTTGTTTCTTTTGACTGAAATTTCTACGTTGCGTCCTGCGGAGCGGAGTGTTTGGTAGTTGATCACTACGGGCGGCTATCAGGACTCTTGCTGGAGTAGCCACCATGGAGTGCAGACAGCTGGGCCCCTCCATCAGAGCTTGTTCTGCTATCATGTTTTTACCTTTGTGTGACACATTGCCTTGAGTGGTCACCCTCAATAGTGAAGGCAGTCCTTCCTTTTCTTTACTGCTGACTATATCTATTAGAGGACCCTCGTAGTCCATATCAACCTGGTTGAAATCCATGTTGAAATTTATGACACCTCCTTGCGGCGCCATCTCTTCATTCAGTGCGAGGTTCCAGCCGTCCTGGAAGGCAAAGATCAGCCTCTATCCTGACATTTTTCTGCAGACGACAGAAAAAAATGTTAGTGGGTCGAAGCTTGGCATAACAAGAACAAAACAAAGTTTTCATTAAAGTAAATTTTAGTTTGTTTTGGTGAAGAGGATTACACATTTTATGTGTGAGTTTCGTTTGATTTAATATGTTATTTAAATTCAAAAGTTGAAAAAAGAAAGTGTGAAGTCAAAAAATTTCTCAAAATTTTCATTATATTGAGGTTAATTACAAAATTTGGACCCGATCATAGACATTTGGCCACATAGATAACCCTATAAAACAATCAAAGTTTCAAAGTTTCAAAGCAAACAGAGGCAAGCGGAGGCAGGCGACATCAGACTGCGTAATAGGTTTTCAAGTTTCGTCCATTTATCGGTAACATGGGTCTTTCACCCCGGAAGTCCACTAACTAGTAGGCTCTTCCTGTATAGACCTTCTTAACGACAAATAGTCCCTCCTAAGTTGGCTCAAATTTCCCACCTATTTTGTTGCGAGCAAGAATAGGTCTTTTGAGCATAAGTACGAGGTCACCAATTTTGAATGTCCTTAGGCGGATCAATTTGTCATGAGCTTGCATCATCTTTACCTGGTAGAGCTCCAAATGTTGCTGTGCTTCCAATCGTTTTCCCCCGAGACTCTCCAGTTGTTTAAGTCTGAGTTTTGCGATTTCTTCCGTTGTGAGTTGATTGACAACGACGACTCTGAGAGATGGTGTCTGGATTTCTAGCGGTAGCACGGCCTCGGCCCCGTACACGAGCGTGTAAGGTGTACACTGAGTGGGAGTCCTGAAAGTCATCTAGTAGGCCCACAAGGCTTCTAACAGTTTCTTGTGCCAATCCCTCTTATTTTCATCCAGTGTTTTCTTCAAAATCTGTACCAGTGTCTTGTTGAAGGCTTTTGCCGTACTATTTGCTCTAGGGATAATAAATTGTAGAGTGTCTCTGATCTATCCCATGTCTTCTGAAAAAATTGTTGATCTTTGTGCTTTTGAAAGTGTCCCATTGTAAAAGATTATTTTTTGCGGTACTCCAAAACGGTAGACAATTTCGCCTTTGGAAAATTGAAGGACGTGTTGTGTCGTAACCTCACGTAACGGTACTGCCTCTGCCTATTTGGAGAAGTAATCTGTAGCGGCAAGTATAAATCTGTGTCTTTTAAAAGATGGAGGGTCTATCGGACCTATTATGTCTGTGCCCAACACTTACGAGACAACAGTTGGGTGCAGCACATTCGGAGGCTAGTGTAAGACCACCCCATGCACTTGGCATTGGTGAATCTGTGTCCCTTAGAAGATGGAGGGTCTATCGGACCTATTATGTTTGTGCCCCAACACTCGAATGGCCACGAAGGCAATAGTTGGGTGTAGCACATTCGGAGGCTGGTGTAAGACCACCCCATGCACTTGACATTGGTGACATCTTCTGGCTTTATCCATGCAATCGGACATCATTGCTGGTAAATAATATCCGAGTCTTTTTATCTTTATTTTCATTTTCGGCCCTGACTGGTGAGCGCCACACAATCTGACATGTACTTCTTTGATAATATTCTATGCCTCGGCTCTGCTCTAACACCGTAGCCACATTTAGTCGAACGATCTTCTGTAGAGAATATTTCCCACCAGGGCGTAAGACATGGCCCTTCTTGTGATGTTGATGCGTCTCAGACTTGTCCTCTGGAAGCTTCCCAGTATGCAAATTTTCTATTAATGGCTTGCGTTAATCTTTGTTGATGTCTGCAACTGTATTCATTGTTTCTTCTTTTCCAAGTTTGTATAGAGTTTCGAAGTCGTTTTAAGACAAGACTCGTCTTCCTTGCACCGTGACTTCAATGGAATTCTCCGGCGGACATGTCATTACCTTAGCGAGTTTTGCTAGAGCATCGGCATGGGCATTATCTCCCCGAGGAATCCGGTAGAAAGTCAAGTAAGGGATTTGCTCTATGAGCTTCATCGTGTACTGATGGTACTCTGCTAGTTTTGGTTTCAGAATTCTGTATTGTCCGGCGACTTGCTGAATGATAAGTTGAGAGTCACCATAAATTGCAATGTTTGTTATATCCATTGAAGTTGGCAATTTCAGTCCGGTGATTAAGGCTTCATATTCTGCTTCATTGTTAGTACACGGCTCTGTCAGGTGGTATGAGAATCTCATCATGCCCTTATCTGGCGTAATAAAGATCAAACTAATCCTTGCCTTGCCTGGTATAACTGTGCCTGATCCTTTGGCTTTCATGGCTGACGAAGCACCATCGAAGTACATTTCCCAGTGCTGCACACTGGAAAATTCCATTTGTAGTATTTGCTCATCTGGTAACCCGTCGTTGAGAGAGGACCCAGCTGGTAGAGGGTGTGCAGCGAGAAAGTCTGCCAAATTCTGTCCCTTGATAGCACGGAGGGGAACAAAAGTTATATTAAATTGTAATAAGATCATTAACCATCTTGCTAAACGTCCATTGAGAGTTGGTGGGGTCATCAAATATTGCAATGGATTAACTTTCAAAATCAGAGTAATCTTATGAGGAGCATGTAATGTCCATGCTTTTAAATGGCAAAAATTAATGCTAGACAATGCTTCTCAATAGGTGGATACCTTATATCTGTCAGTATTAGATGACGACTCAAGTAGTAGAGTGCATTTTCTTTGCCCTCATCATTGACATGGGCTAAGAGGGCTCCAAGAGAGTCATCCAAAGCCACGGTATAAAGTATCAACGATTCCCTAGGATAGGGGCTGCCAAAACAGGAGGTGTCATTAAATATTGTTTAACGCCCTCAAAAGCCCTCTGGCATTTCTCTTCCAAAATAAATTTGGCATCCTTTTTAATTAAAGCTGAGAAAGGCTGACACCTACCTGAGAGATTAAAAATAAAGCGTCTTAGATATGCCAACTTCCCCTGGAAGGAACATAGTTGTTTCAAGGTTTTAGGGGGAGGCATTTTCAAGATAGCTTTAATCTTATCTGGGTCGATCTCGATTCTCCGATGACGGACAACAAATCCTAAAGATTTCCCAGAGATAACGCTAAAGACGTACTTTAAGGGATTCATTTTAAGGTCATATCGTCGTAACCGTTCAAACACGATCCTCAAAACGTACAAATGATCTATTTTATGTTTACTTTTGATGACCAAATCATCCACGTAATATTCTACTTGATTATGGTTGAGGTCATAAAAAATCTTCATCATTGCACGCTGATATGTTGCTCCGGCGTTCTTTAGGCCGAACGACATCACTGTGTAGCAGAAGATTTCAATCGGTGTTCTGAAAGTTGTACGTGCTGCTTCCTGAGGAACCATCTTAATTTGGTGGTATCCCGACGATCCGTCCATGAAGGAGAAAATTTTATGTGTCAAAGCGATATCCACCATCATTTCTGGTATATGTAGTGGAAATTCATCTTTTGGACATGCCTTGTTCAAATCTCTGAAGTCGACGCAAACGAGGATCTGCCCATTTTTCTTTTTAACAGGTACAATATTGGCTAACCACATGGGGTATTGCTCTTCATTAACAATGTTGGCGTCTATCAACTTTTTCACCTCGGCGATGACTTGTTGTTTTATTTTAAGGCGCATTCTTCTTGGAGCTTGTTTTATTGAGCTTATATTCTTGTCCACCCCGAGTTTATGGACTGCAACCTCTCCTGACAGCCCTGGCATTTCAGCATAGCTCTATGCAAAGCAATCTTTGAATTCTGCTAATAGTTGTACCAGTTCTACAGATTCTTCGTCATCAAGTAGAGAACTTATAAATGTAGGCCGGGGCCGTTCTTCAGTCCCGAGGTTAATCTCTTTCAATTCATCGACAATGGATTTAATTTCTTCCTCAAATTCTAGCAGAGCATCTTCTATTGGTTGATTAGTAGATTCATCCTCTATATCGAGACAATCCTCTTTTGACTCACTAGTAACAACCATGAAAAAGTCAGAATCAACGACTAGTCCAACTGTACGAAATCTGAGACATTCTTTTGAATTGGGAGTTCGACTTTTAGCATTCCATAATTTTTCAAAAAGTTAAAATTTATCTTTTGATATTTGTTTTGATATATGTCTCTGTTGAATTAACTTTTGAACACAAGTTGAGAAGTAACCAAGAATCAACATCCAAATTTACATGTTTTTCATGCTCAATAGAGGTAGAAGCATGGAAAAGTTTGATCAGCTTTGAACCAACACTATAGACTTCCTTGACCTCTAAACTCTTGACCTTTTGAGGGAGAATTGGAGTGAGGGTCATAGTATCCACATAGTGGTTTATCCGATCATACATTCTTCATATTCATTCCTCTCTATATCTTCTAGGGATATCTCGTACTGAGGTTACTTATGCTTTGTCATCATTATTTCATCTTCAGAACTATCCTCATCACCAATGTTGATGTTGGCCTAGTCCATTCAACAAGTAAATTGATCTTTCCTCGATTCCTCGATCGCGTCCCCGGCTTCGACCTCGGGTGTGTGAACTAGAAGAACCTCCACCAACTTGTCGTAGGGGGAGTAGTAGAAGGTTATTGAAGCAGAGTTGTATGGCCTCCTTTTTGTAATTGTCCTGAATCTTCATCTTGGTTTGTGATAACTTCACAAGAGAAGACAGTTCTCTTTGCAAGCGTGTAGTAGGTAGCATCTTTGTGGATACCAACTTCGTGCACTGAAAATGGTTGTAGATCTCCCTTGATGCAAATTTCTTGACAATCTTTGTGGTATTTGATGCACTGGTATAGAGATGATGGAACCATATTGTGCTCATGAATTCATGGTTGACCCAATAGAGCGTTAAAAGAGGTCTCGGCGTCGATGATATGAAATTTAATGGTTGTTTCGAGTTCTCCAACCTTCATAAGTAATGTAATTGATCCAAGGGCTCTTTCTTCCTTTTGGTTGAAAACATCACTTTTATCAGCTGTAAGCTCTTCAGCTTTAATATCCAAATAGCCAATGTCCGTAGGCTCATCAAGTTAAGAGATGCCCTAGGATCCACTAAAACTCTGGATAACACAAATCTGCCGATGTTGATGGAGATGTAGAGCGGATGGTTGTGGTCGGCAGTACCGAGCAGCAAGTCTTCATCTGTGAAGGTTACCCCTGACTGTTCTCTCAACNAGTACCGAGCAACAAGTCTTCATCTATAAAGGTCACCCCTGACTATTCTCTCAATAAGAAAACTTCATCTGAGTATGTGCTAGCAAACTGAGCTAAGCAAATTTCTGGATCAAGCAAAACTGTAACCAGAGATTCTCTCATCTCCTTTGACAGGATCAGAGCGTCGTAAATGCTTATTCGGGCAGGATGCTTCCTAAGATGAGCTAGCACATTGTCGTCTACTTTGTAGGGTCCTCCGATTTTATCTTGATTATGTGGTTCTTCCACTGGCGGAGGTGGGGGTATCTCTTCTCGAATCATTATGTGTTTTCCTTTGTCTGTCGGAGCTGTTCTTGGTGGTAGCACTTTTCCGCTCCTTAAGTTAACTTCTGTGACTTCTTCTTCTTGAGATATCATTATTGAATCTTCCGGTGTNTGTTGTAGTCTACTTTTTAGGGTCCTCCGATTTTATCTTGATTATGTGGTTCTTCCACTGGCGGAGGTGGGGGTATCTCTTCTCGAATCATTATGTATTTTCCTTTGTCTATTGGAGCTGTTCTTAGTGGTAACACTTTTCCGCTTCTCAAGTTAACTTCTGTCACTTCTTCTTCTTAAGATATCATTGTTGAATCTTCCGGTGTCTTTTCCTCTCGTCAGAAAGATCTAAGTTGATGAAGAGCGGTGTACCATGATGTTCAAGAGTTGGCTCTTCGTTATCGGTGCTGTCGTAAGCGATATCATTGAGTTCTTCTTTGGCCTTGACAACAAGTTCACGGACTCGTGTACAATTTGAGGATCATTTTGGGGATCGAGATCATAGCTAGATCGGTCATAATCAGTTACGTTATTACCAGAAATAGTCAAAATGTAGCCGAAATCACAATCATTATATTCATAAGACTCCGGAGGGACGAAAAGATAATCATACAAAGTTAAGGATTCGAGGATTTTCTTCCCCAAATCCGAGACAACCAATCTAGTAGAGGAAGCCTCTATCCTACCCCCGTGCTATCAATCTTGGCAGTGACGCTTTTCTTTTTCCTGCTCTTTGTCCTTGACGATGATGAATTTTCTGGCAAAACCTTCATCCCGGGCTCGGTATGCTACAGACTCTGAATGGAGGCTTGTTTTGATGCAGACTGTATCTTGTTCAGTATCTTCCTAGACGATCTGCTCCAGACCTCCTTCCATTCTTCTCCAGTGTTCGTAGAAGCTTGTTTCAATGAATCCTATATTTGATTTAGGACCCTCTTGAGTTCATACCAAGTTGTACTCCATCCATCTATTCCGACATATGGATCAATTGGGAAGATTGACTCAGCTGAAATCATGTTTATGGAACCTTTTTAAGGTTCTCTCAAATATTCTTTTGGGATTGTTATATTCTCTTCCTTGAGGTTCTTCTCGAGCAAGTCTTTAAAGATGAAACACTTGTCTATAGTGTGCCCAAGCAACCGGTCGTACGGGCAATAATTCGGTTCGTTCTTCTTATCTACCTCTTCTGGTTTCTTCATGAAGCTTTTGAATATTTTAGGTACAGCTTCATATTTGAAGGAAAAAAATTACTTTTTGTCGCTCTAACAGGGATATTCTTTTTCTTGTCGTTTGAGGTGATCCCTCTTGAGAAGGTCGTTTGTTAGATTGGCTGCTCTACTTCTGAGAGTACTGTGACAAAGACTGGCAATGCTCTTCTGCATATACCTTTATCGGCTGCTTTCCTTTGTTGAGAGTCACAACTACTCCTGATTTCTTTTCAAACACTCTGGTCACCTTAGCCTTTTCATACGACTCCATGTGCTTCATTTCTTCTGGAAGACTGCTGGCTTTACAAATAAGCTTCTCGAAAGATTTGATGGAGAGTCCCTTAATCATGAAAGCTACTAGCCCATGAATGCTTTTGAGTAGAATCTCAATCGCTTAATGTTCCTGTAGCTGAGGTTCACATTTCATGCTAAGGTTTCTCCACCTCAAAATATAGCCTGCCAAGGTTTCACTAGGCTTCTGCTTCTTTATCATGAGGTCTCCAATAGACACATGATGCTGCGCCCTGATAAATCTTTGCACAAACAACTGTTCCAACTCAGAAAATGTTTTAACTGACCCGTTGGGCAACTCAGCGTACCAGTCGAAACCAATCCCTGACAAGCTGCTGACGAACTGCTAGCAAAGTAGAGCCTCATTATTCCTCGTGTTGCCACAACTGGCTCGGAAATGTGTTATGTGCTGTCTGGGTTTTCCAGTCCCATCAAATATCTTGAAGTTTGGGGCCACAAAACCCTTTGGGAAAGGGACGGCATCGAATTCCTCTGGGTAAGGTCTACACTTTAGAATTGATGCACCGCCCTTGGACTAGGCTAAGGCATCCCATACTTGTTCAACCATTTGATTGAACTCTTTTTCTGACATGGCACCTAACAGAGAATCCTTCTTTGGTTGTTCATCTTTATCTGTCGACGTAGCCTCCCTTCTTTCATCTGTGATGTGTATGATTTTTTGCTGATTAATCTCTGGAGAAGCCAACCTTGGTGCTTGTAATTCCCCCTGAATGGTGGCCATGACGGTCATAGCTGCATTCATCTCTTCTATTCTTTTCTCCAGTAGACTGACTTGCTCATCCCTTAGGAGGATAACCCTACACAGCTCATCTACAGCGTTCTCTTCAGTGTGAGCTTGAGCCTCATACGCAGATCTGGTAGCTCTGGTTTCAATCACGTGGACATCCATGAAATCCTCCTCCAAGTAATCACCGTAATCAAAATTTTCCTTGTCACTATTGATAGAAATTCCATGCTCTCTAGCTAACTCAGAAATCTCGATCCTGAGTTTCACAACTTTTTTCTCAATTATTTATTCCTTGATTGCTTTAAGATCTGGAGGACCTTGATGGACATCCTTTACTTGTTCCTCCATCTCGCTGGCTATTGTCGCGACGATGTCAAATATTTCAGGCACTGGTTTACTTCTTATCCTGTAGGCTCACTGAACTGTATCGGTGCAGTGACCTTGGGTACCCATACCCTCTTCTTCTTTGACGTTGATGCCTCAGGACGCGACGTCTTAGTAGAGACATCGGTATGTTGAGGGAAGGTATGCTCCCCGTGGTGTAGACTGGCTACAATGTCAGGTAATCATCTTGTCTTTCTTTTCATGATTGCAGGAATGACGGGAAAGCTCCTCGGACCTAGGCTTGACTTAATCAATCAGCGACCTACGGTCCTGGTGGTGGTATGGTCTGTGGTGACTATAACAGTATCAACTCAGTTTCCCAAACGGAGCCAGACGGGAACACGGGTAGGTGACTTTATAGTCGACTTATGAGATTTTCTAGCGGACTTAACATCCTTCAAAATTTCATTTTTCATATGAGGGGAAATTGCATGTCCCACTCGTTTAAGTAATTAACTAACAGAACATCCTTCTTTAGTAGTAAGCCTTCTGAATATTGTCATAACTCTGGTGATAGGAGTAAACTTCTTTCCCTCATCACTATGTCTATGAAGTGATGGTAATGCGACAACAATCTTCCAGATACTCTCATATCCATCAGTATCTGTCAGAGGATCGAATCTACTTCCTCATAGGAGTGGATAAATTTCTGGTAACACCTCTTCAATTCAATGAGGCTCCCCTTCAACGGGTGTGTTTTCAGGAGTCTGGGCTTTGATGGCCCTCTGAACTCTTCTATTGCAGTTCCTCCTTTGAGTTCGGGTCAGTGGTAACTTGTAAAAGCGTACCTGGTGAGTCTTCTCGTTCCACCACTCGAAACTTGAAAATGCATGTGAGGGCATTTATGAAGAGCATAAAAAGTAGAGTCCTGGGGGTTCTCCTAACTCTATGTCATATTTTGGTGAGTCCTTAAAAAAAGTTTAATTAAGAATGATTTCATTGAGCGAAGAATATTAAGTTTAATAGGCCTCTAAGGTATCCAACAAGTTAGGAGGGGGAAGCAAGTACATGCCTCTCTCTCACCAACTGGTGAAAAGCCTCAAGTCCATTTAAACTTATTATATTGCTTAATGGTCCATCCTGTAAACACCTTATTACTCAGTGAAACTTGGTTTCTCAATTATCCCTAAGAATAGGGTGATTATCATTTATCATTTAATTTGAAAATTATGTGAGTGAATTCCCTTAAAGGAGAAGTTAGTGTAATTTGAAAACTTAGCCAAATTTTTAATCCTAATTGGGCTTAGTGGTGTTTCAGGATGTTTGATTTAATTTTTTATTTCTCTAATCCTTGTTTAATTAATTTTTAATATAGCTTAAGTCACCACTAAGCCCTTAAGACCAAGGTGAGTGTCTTAATTAGTTTTGAAAAGGTTAAGCCTTAAGTGGTCATGATTCATAATTTGGATTTCATTTGAAAATCAAGATAGGGGTATTAAATTGATTAATTATTGACTTCAGAATTCATACCCCTAAGTCCAGGATCATTTAATTTTAATAAACTTCCAAATTTTAATAATTTAGTCATACCCCTAAGTCCAGGATCATTTAATTTTAATAAACTTCCAAATTCTAATAGATTTAGAATTTATTATCTTAATTAAGAAAGTACAATTGGTTTCTACCAATTAACCCCTTTGTGTTTCAAACTTTTTAACTTATCTTTTTAACGAGGAAAGTGAAATTGGTTTCTACCATTTAGCCCCTTATGTTTCAAGCATCAAATAAATTGATTAAGATCAGAGGTTACCCATTTTCCCTCCTTGACTTAAGCCTAATTGTTAATTAAGGCTAAATTTCCAAAATTACACATTTGCCCCTAAGGCTCTAACACTTCATAAATTTAGTAAAATTAAATTCAAATGACTTTGAAATTTTTATCCTACCTCATTCATGGGTCAATTAAGATCCTCCTTGAATTAAGCCTAAATGTTAATTAAGACTAAATTTCCAAAATTACACATTTGCCCTTAAGGCTCTAACACTTCATAATTTATCAAATTTAATCTAAATGACTTTGAAATTTTTATCCTACCTTATTCATGGGTCAATTAAGACATTAGAGAAGAAAATGTGATTTTTCAATTTCAATGACTTTGAAATTTTTATCCTATTTCATTCATGGGTCAATTGAGACATCAGAGGAGAAAATGTGTAGTTTGAAATTTTTATTCTAACTCATTCATGGGTTAATTAAGACATCAGAGGATAAAATGTGATTCTTCAAAATTTAATTTAATTTATAAAATTATTTTCATGCAAAAATAGGATTTTTCACAGAAAATTCCTAACTTGACCAAGGTAAAGTCTAATCCCTTGAAATTTTTACTGGAGGTAGACCTAGACCAGAAAAGCCTTTTGAAAAAATTTCATGATTTTTTGAAATCTTTGTGATTTATTAGAATTATTTTTAAGTTTTGGGTTATTTAATAAAAATAAAATATTTTGGAGGTGAAAATTAAGTTTTATAATTTTGAAAAATCTCCCAAAGGTCAGAGAACTCAAAGGAATAAATTTTATATTTTTTTTTTATTTTTCCTTGATTTATTGGAATTATTTTAGTGAAAACTCATTTTTAGCCTTTTAAAAATTATTCTTAAGCTTTGAATATTAATATCTTTATTTAAAAAATTAGGAAAAATATTTTAATTGTTCCTAAGTGATTAAGAAGTAATTTAGAACATTTTCATGAGTTTTATTATTTTTGTGATTTTTATGAATTTTTAATTATTTAAATATTTAAAAAGGCTAAAATCAAGAATTTTATTTTCAAATATCATTTTATTTTTATAGAATATCCTTGATCACAGAGAACTCAAAAAACTAAGTTTCAGAATTTGTTGAGTTATATTTTGATTTTTAAAAATTATTTAAATGCCATGAGTGGTATGTATCTTTAAAAATCAATTTAGGTTGTCAAATGAACTCAAACTATTTTGAAATTTTTATGATGAGTTCTCTGGATCATAAACCATAGTGGAGATCAAAAATCAAGTCATTTAAATGTTTATTTTTTTCAAAATTAATTATTTTATTAATTTGGTGTTTGTAAAATTTTAGGATATTTTAAATGACTTGACCCATGAAATTATTTCTAAAGGTTTCTCTAGTCATGGTGGACCTTCCTAAATTTTCTTAGGATTTTCTAATCAATATGCTAATTTTCATGATTATTTTAAAGAAATAATGAAAATTTTTTTTGGGATTTAATAACCAATATGCTAATTTCCATGATTATTTTAAGGAAATGATGTGAAGAATTTGTAAAATATAGGTCTCTGTATAGGGACCTTCTCTGACTTTGGAAAAATCATAGAATACTTCCCCCGACAGAGGCTACAATATGTCAAATATAGAGACCTCCTCTGACTTTGGAGAAATCAGAGAATATTTCCCTTGATAGAGGTTGCAACATGTCAAAGTTTCAAGCCAAAGTGTTATATCAATATGCATGGAGAATCAAATGATTCAAAATAGTGTTTAATTAATTAAAAATGAAATATGCATAAAATGGTAGAGAAATTTATTCCACATTGTTCTCCTCTGTTCAGTGAGCAAGAAGGTTTTTTTATTTTACTTTTGTGATTTTTCTACACAAAGTTATAGATTTTCTAAGTTAAGGGTATTTAAATAAATAAGAAAAAAGCCATGTTTATCTATTTAAATCGTGCATGCCTCCTCAACCTACGACGGCTCTGAAGGCATGCGTGGCGCGCTCTGGTTGGACGCCGCTGTCCACGTAGCTTGCTAGCTCAGCCCACTGTTTATGTCCCGAAGCGCTGTCTAGCTCGATCTCCCTCGTCCATTTGATACACGCTTGATCAAACGACTCCCCCTCATCATCTCCGATAGAATGATCCCGTGCCCATTCACACTAAAACTCTAAGATCTCAGCCTAGACTCAACCAAATCACTTCAAGTTTGATCATATGGACTCGTCTAAGTAAGTAAATGGGGAAACAAAATGAGCTTGAGAGGAGGAGAAGTTTTATACCTTTGCTCTGAGAAGGGAGGCTTCAATCAGAGGTGCTCGACATGTTCGTTGGGGTCCAAGGAGGTTAGGGATTAAGTCCCTGGTCTTGGTGTAAGGCCTAGGTATTAATTGGGGGTCCAAGGAGGCTAGGGATTAAGTCCCTGGTCTTGGAGTAAGGCCTAGGTATGAATTCGACCAAGCTCGATTTCAGGTGTTGGTCTAGAGCTATGGTGGAGGCTATTTCAGAGGGTAATTTGATGGGGCTTTGTCTTCTCTTACTGTTGTGAAGTTGTGGGCACAAGAAACTAAAGTTTGGGGGAGTATGGAGGTGTATTCGGTTTTGTCCTTGTTTCCGGCAAGGTTTCAAGCTCAAAATTGAGATCCGTCAGTGGGAATTAGTAAGGGAAAATGGTTGGAATGCACTGAGGGGATCTTAGGGAAGCTCTATGTGAAGTTTAGAGAAGCCTCTCAAAGAAAATTTCAGCACACCTGTCATGGCCGTGGGAGGTGAGTTTTTATAAAAATGGCCACAGGGTGGCTCTCAGGGAATAAGTTTGGGTGCATTATGGTGCTTAGGTGGAGGGCAGAGGAGCTCTTCAATTTGATTTGGATGAGTTGGCTTCTAGGTTTGATTTAGGTGAGGTGCCATGGGAGTAGCTCTCAGTTTTGGGTTTTTTCGGCCACTAGGCTGGCCGGCCAGCCGGGGGGAGGTGGCTAGGAGCTCAGGGAACCCAGAGGAATCCATGACAACAATTTAATGCAAATGTGCTTTGATTTGACAAAGATATCTTAAGAACGTGCATTTTTGGAAATAAGATACCTTAATTTGGGGGACCTTTGGCCCATGGTTTGATTTAGGTGATTTCATGGTGTTTGGACTGGTCACTAAGTCCAACTAATGGTTATGGTGGAGTTATTTTGATGGCTTTAGGGTGGTTAGGTCACATTTAGAGCATGGGTCTAAGTAGGTGCAAATGACCAAAACTTGGGTTTGGGCTAGGTTATCCATGTCAATTGGCCCAAATATTTGTTGCATTTGGTGTATATGATCATAAGGAACAAGTTTGGTGAAGAATGGAAGTTGTTTTGAGTTCAATTGAAGGGTCAATTTGAGGGAATTTTGAACTTTAATCAATTTAGTCATGTTGGGCTAGGCTTGGGTCTAGTTTGTGTTAGACTTGGGCTAAGTCCAAATTGATTGTTGTAAATGGTCACTAGGGACCTCATAAAGAGTTTTCAACATGAATTGGATGCCAATTTGAAGGCTAAGGCAATCAATTGGGTGAAATTTGGGGACTTAGCCAATTTGGGGCTAAATTTTGGAATTTAAATTTAGGACAAAATTAAATGGATTTGAGGCTTCACCAAGGTCAATTGATGGTTAATTTTGAAGTATAGGAATTTTGTCAAGATTTTACAACATTAATTGGGGCCAATTGACTAGGCTATGGGTTCAATTTGGTGAGATTAGGTCATATGGGTGAAAATTGGCCTTTAATCTAACTCAAAATTGGGCTCAAATCATGGACCAATTGAGCTTAAATTTTGTTTAGTTTGGTAATATAAAAAGTTAATTTGAGTTTAGTATTGGAATTAGGGTAAATTGAGATCAAATTGATGGACATTTGAGTTGGATTTGGGGAAATTTGGATCTTTAAAGGGCAATTTGGTGATTTTGGTTAAATATGGTCAAATTGGCCAAATTGGTTCATTTAGTAGTTAAGAGAAATGAAATTGGGAATATTTGGGATTTATTGAGATTTTGTGGGAATTTTTGGAATTTTTGGAATTTTGGGTCCAAGAGGGGTATTTTGGTAATTTGGGGGTGTTTTAGGGTAAAAGGCCAAGATGGTTATTTTGGTAGATTTGAGGTACCAATCATCACCAACAAGCCATCGACCAATGAGAACCCCATTTTGGGTCCTCTACATAGTGGTCTTAGTCAAACCATAGCCCTAGGGCAAGTAGGTTTAGGGGAACATCTACATGAGTATCCCAAAAGATCAAGTGATTTAGGCTAGAAATTTGAGTTTAGGGTTGTGAGTGATTGTGGGTGTAGATGAGTGTAGATGATTTTAGATGAGTGTAGTGAGTGTAGATGAGTGTAGTGAGTGTCTTAGCTCCAGACCAACATCCAGGGTTAACCCTAAGGTCCAACAGTCCTAAGGGTGACTCATCTTGTGTTTCCCCCATAGTGACCCCACCTACTAAGTGCTAGAGGTTAAGACCAATATGTTGAACTTCAAGTTGAGTAGAGAAGAGTTTAGAATTTCTAATAGTGAGGGTTCCATGTCTAGTTCTCTAAGAATAGTCAATAGGAAAATCCTATGGTTAGACCTTAGGCTACTAAAGAGGACAAACTAAACCTCAACCAAAGGTCAACAAAGCCTAAAGAGTTTTAGGATTTTAAATGTCAATTTGAATTTCACAATTTTAACCCTAAGTGGAAAAAATGTCATTTTAAATTTTGTAATGGCTAAAAATTGTCATTTTAGAGTTTAAAATTGCTACTATAAATTTCTAGCCATTTTTGAATTTAATTTCCAATTTTCTATTTTATTATATTTTTTTTTTGAAATTATTACAATATTTGGTGAAGTTTGTTAAATTTGACTTTATGGCGTTTTCCTAGCTTTGGAAAAATTAGGGAATGTTCATAAGGACATAATGGTTATTCCATAAAATTTCATATTTTTTTTGAATTATAAATGATTTTTAATAAGTAAATTACTCCAAAGAGTAAGTAATTAATTAAAGAGTAAATTTTACTCAATAATTTTAGATTTCACTTTCATAATATTCTCCTCATTTTTCTAAATACAAGGGTATTTTTATCATATTTTTTATGAATTTTTTGTGTCAAAATATGAATTTTTGAAAATTTTAGGCAATTTATAAATTAACTAAATAATAAAATCCTAATTATGTATTTATCCGATGCAGCGGCTGACTGGATCCTCATAGGCATCTAATTCAGAAATGATGTTGTTTCATTCGATGTGCTTTACATTTGGGCAACCACATGGTCCGCTGTTTAACCCATTTCGTATGAACGATTCAGCGATTTGACTAGATCACAACTGTTCATTTCTGATACATGGAAATGAACAACATCCATTCATCATCCCCGTATGATAGTTAACTGAGACTCATTCAACTTTGAACTTTATGTTGTACATTTTATAATGAAATTCAAAGAAATTTGTTTCAAATGCTTCATCTTGATGAGTTGAATGAATCCCTATAGTTAGATGCCTATGGATTGACTGTTCCCTTTACAATGTGTGAAATCTGAACCAAAATTGGGTTAGAGGCTGTTCCTTTGTTTTAGAAGATGAAGTTTCAATTGGAAACATTACAGAGCTTTGCCTTCAGGTTAGAAAGCTTTCCCTTGATTCAATTTGGATTGAAGTTGTGTCGTGATATATGCTTGAAGAAATAGGGTCATACTTTCAGCAAGGAGTGGATTTGAGTCTATGAGAAGGGAAAATTTTTATTGGAAACCTCTTCGTAGAGCCTAAAGAAGCTCTTAGAAAAGTTGTATTGGAGTTTTGGATGGGTTTGTGTCAAACTCGAAAGGAGCCCTGAATTTGGACTCCAAAATTTAAGCTCAGTGAGGGATTTTAAAGACTAATTCTCCACGGATTTTACTGCCTAAGGTATGACGAGTAAATTATCTTCAGTGGTCAAGGGATTAGAGGTCTCTATATGGTCTTCTAACTTTTTGAGCTCACAGCCTACCCCTTTATATAGCCATTAGATGCAGTTGTGAAGCTTGGAATTGATTGGGGAAGGTTGGTGGTTGCTCATGATGCCAGAAGATAAGTTCTTTGTCTAAGAATAGCCATTGTTGAGCCTTCTTAAGTGATCCTCATGATGAAGCTTTCAATAGGGTAAGGATTTGGTTATAGTTTTGGCTTCATTCAATTAGGGATTAATAAGGTGGAGAGGGGCCCATTAAATAAGCTGGCCTAAATCCATCCACATCATATTAGGAATTGGAGAAGGAATGACACCTAGTCTTCCCTAATGATAAGTTATGACTTTGGTCAAAAATGGCGAGCTCATGGATGTAAGCTGGGTGACCCATATCATGATGGGTATTAATGGGTCATGGGTGACCCATTATCAATTTTTCATTGGTAGGATTTAGGGTTTGGGCTTTAAGCATGGGCTCAAGCTCTTGATTTGTCATGTATACTTTAAGTTGTTATGGATTTAAGATTTAAATCCTAGGTCTAATAAAATTTAATTTCACCCACTTTAATTAATTAAGAGAACACAATAATTTGATTAAAAGCTTACATTATGACCAAAGATGGTGTAGTTGACCAAGTTTGATCAATATGAGTCGAGTTGACCAAGGTTGACCAATGTTGACTAAGATTGACCAAAGCTAACAAATAAGGTCCCAAGGTTGACCATGATGGATTATTTGACCATATGATGGTTAAGTTAGTCATGGGGTCATTGGATTTGATATTATAGTATGGGTTTGACCATGTTGACTGGGCTTGACCATGATGATCAAATTGACCATATGACGATGTCTTAATAATACTATTGATGAAATTTGACCAATTAGTGTTTAGGTTGACCAAATGGTCCAGATTGTGGTCATTGGCTTCAAAATTGACTAATTTGACTAAAGTTTGACAAATGAGATACATGGTTAACCAAATGGTCCAGTTTGACCAATTTGTTGTCAGGGTGACCAAATGGTTCAGTTTTACTAATTTGAACAAAGTTGACAAATTTGATCAAGGTTGACTAATTGGGCCCAGGGTTGGCCGAATGGTCAATGTGGTGACCATTGGGTCAAAGGTTGACCAAATCAGGGTTTGTCATTACTGATCTGATCATTTTGGTTGTTATTATGGTTTGAACCCAAAAAAGTGTGTACCCTAAGTGAATGCAAAAGGGGGCAATGTTTATAATCAAATCTTTCTAGGGTGAATTTAGTGGTCATGATGTTAACTAAGTTTTAAAAGGTGCTGAGGATCTTGAGTTGATGTAGGAGAGTCATGGTATTTCTTGTCTATCGATTTTAGTTTGAGGTCCTCAGGAAGGTGAGGTCAATAAATGGGCCCCCAATATATGTGGAAAACAGAGTAAGTATGTCACACATATTAGCGGTGACCAAAACGGTCCAGAAAACTGTTGACCTCACTTTTGGTTGAGGTCTAGTTTCTTTCTTAGAAGTCTAAGATCTTGCCATAAGATATTCCTTGTTGACCTTTTAAAGAGGGCTAGTGATGAAACCCTCACCAATAGAAATTCTAAATGCTTCTTGGCTCTTCTTGGAGTTCCACATGTTGATTATAACCTTTATCAACTAGTAGGTGGAGCTAACATGGGTGAGCTCAAGATGAGTTCCCATATGATTGTTTGGCCTTAGGGTTAGCCTTGGGTGGTGTGTTCTTGGTCTGATCTAAACATACACACACATGAACCCTTCACATTCACTTATAACCTAAACCCTTAACCGAATTTGCTTAACCTACTCCCCTACTCTATTGGATACTCATATGGGTGGTCCCCAAGTCTCTTTTCCCTATGCTAGAGTTTGACTAAGACCAGCACAGAGAGGATCCAAATCGAGGTTCCGTTTGTCTCATGGCACCAAAAGGGTGATTTTATGATTACCATCATTAATTGATTATAATTTTGCAAAATTCCCAATTTTTTATTGTTTTAGCACGAAACTTAAACAAATCACAAAGATACCCCTGAAACCCTAATTTTATCAAATTGACCCAAAACTCTCAATTTTATCCAAAAATCATTTCATACCGGTTGAAAACACTCATATTACCCAAAACAACTCAAAATTTTCAAAAATCCCAAAATACCCCCAAAATCAAAAAAATTCTAAAATGCTCTTCATGGCCCAAATTTTCCCAAAACCTTAAAAATCATTTCAAACACTTCTAAAACCAATCTTGACCATTCATTCAAGTCCAATTTGACCAAAATAACAATTTTTGATGAAAATCCCCAAATCGCCCCTAAGTTCCTGAAGTCTCCAAATCTATCCTAATTTCCACCAAATTGATTTCAAAATTTCTTAATTTCTAATCTAAACTAAATTTTATCATATCCAAGCCAATCTTGAACCAAATTCAAGCCTAATTGAACCCAATTTCTAACCCAAAATCCAAGACTAGTTTGAACTCCCAATTTGGCCATCACTTCAAATTCCACCAAATTGAACGCCCTAACCCATTAAATTTCTCCAATTTTAATTCAATTCCTAAACTCATTATAACATTCGTAGAGATCAAATGGAGCCTTCAATTGGCCTTGGGCTAGCCTTAAGAATAACCCAAAGCCCAAGCCAAAATCCCAAATTTTTCCTCAAAGTTCAAAATTCTTCAAATAGAATTTCATAACCCTTCAACTTTCCACCTAATTGATTCGCAAATACCTTGTGACAATTTCCTACATTAAATTGACCAATAAATTGGAATAAATCTAAGCTTTAGCCAATCCTAAACCCAAGTCCAAGTCAACTCATACATATTGAACTCAAACCCTAAACCAACGTGGATCTACTTGGTTTGACCCATCTTAAACCACCTCAGCATCCACTTAGACCCTATATGCTTTTAGGATGAACCAAAAGGTAATTGGGTAATTTTAATCAAAATGAACTCTTTTGGATGTTTGAAACATAATGGGTTAGAAGGTAGAAACCTATTTGCAACCTTTTCACTTTAAGGGTAGAATTGTGATTTTGTTAATTGTTATGACTTAGAGGTTAATTTAGTTGGATGATCCTAAGGTAGAGGGCTTAAGTTAGGAAGATAATAATTTATTTATTTGAAGCCCTTCATTTGTGATAGCATGACCATTTGATAAGAATTTATTTCACTTAAGTTAACATTTCAATTATTACAGATTTACCCATAGAATTGTTATGGGCATAGAAGTGAGCTAGGTTTAATCCAAAATTATTTAACGAGGTTTAGAAAGGATAACATAACTATTTATGAACATTTTGAAAACACTACAAGACCAGTTTTAGTGGTGGGTATAGAGTCTTCAATGACTTGAGTTTGCCTTAAGGGTGCTCATTCAGATAACTCTTAAATAAAATATTATGTGACTTTTTGATTACCCCACTCTTAAGATAATTTAAATATTGATGTTCATTAATCATAAGATGTATTAATTCACTAAAATTAATTTTAGTTTGGGATGATTAATTCAACAATATAATAAGTTGGGATGAACTCAAAATGTTTCGAAGGATTTTAAAAGTTGTTGAGGGTAATTTCCCAAACATCATTAGATATTTTGGATACTTTGAAGGACAATTGGACTCATTATACCTGTTGACCTCAATTTTTGTTGAGGGCTAATTTTCTCCTTAGTAGCCTAGGGACTTACCATATGACTATATTGTTGACTATTCCTAGAGGACTAATAAAGGAACCCTCACCATTAGAAACTCTAAACTCTTCTTTGCTCAATTTGAAGTTCCAGTAGATGGGGCCAGTATAGGGGAACTCAAGAGGAGTCACCATATGATTGTTTGGCCTTAGGGTGGGCCTTGGGTTGTGTGGCCTTGGTCAGTTTCACACACAAACACACACACACCCTTGATACTCCCCCCACTTAAACTCACAACCTCAGGCTTTAGTCATAATGCTAAGTTGGTCCCTTAAATTTTTGGGAAACTCATGTAGGTGGTGCCTTAGGCCACATGGCCTAATCTAGGGTTTAGCAGAGACCGGTACATTAAGGACCTAAAGTTGGGAATTCTATTGGTCCATGGCACAAGTAGGGTAGTTGTGTGTATGACAACCCCAATCCAACTAAAATACCCAATTTAGCCTTTTGCCTCCAAAACCTACCCCAATTTACTAAACTACCCTTGAAACCCTAATTTTTATGAAAAATGCCAATAATTACCCAAAATTTTTAATTTTTTTTCCAAAAAACATTTCAAATTTTTTAAACCACCCAAATTATCCAAAACACCACAAAATTATAAAAATTACAAAATAACACTAGTGACCCATACTATCCCAAAATTTTGAAAGGCATTTCAAATGTTCCAAAACCAATTTCGACTAGTCTATTGACTCCAATTTAACCAATTTGACCTATTTAGACCAAAAGTCCCAAATTGCCCTCAAAAGTCCAATTGCCCGAATTCACCTCCAATGTCCACCAATTTGATCCCAATTTTCTCCAAATTCAATTTTAAACTCATAATCATACCTAAAATTGGTTGAAACTAATTCTAAGTTCAATTAGATCCAATTTAAAACCAAAATCCTAAGCCCAATTCAAATTCCTCAATTTGATGCTACAAGCACCCAATCAAATCCCTTATTTTGGGCCCATTTTCATTGATTGATAAGTAGACTTAGATTCCATATGCATGTTACCATATAGATAGATTTGTCTTGAATAGATGAAGCTGTAGCAACAAACCCCATGTGATTTGGTTGACTATCGAGCGAGATCTTAGGTCTAGAAGTTGGATGGTTCTTGGCTTAGAACATATGGGGATGATGAGCAGATGTCGTGCATTTGCGCGTGTGTTGATCAAACTACAGAGGAGTCTGGCGGCAGAAAATTTCATAAAGTGCGGTCCACATGGCAGCTTACGGGGAAGGTGGCGTCGAATGGGAGTGCCGCTCATGAAGTTTCAGAGTCGCCTAGGATCAGCAGTCTGTCACATGGATAAGTAGAAAAATAAGGCTTTTTGTTATATTTAAATATTGAAATTTTTAAAATCTATAACTTGGTGTAAAAAGTTCATAAAAATAAATTAAAATTATCATGTTGCTCAGTGAATGGATGACAAAATTTTGGACCCAAAAAAATTATTTGTCACTTACTTTATTTTTAATTAATTAAATACTCCAGTGATTATTTTAATTATATTTAATTAAATATTAATCGCCATGGCTTGAAATTTGGAGGGGTGTTTTTGCATGTGGTTAGAGAAGTTCTCTGACTTTTCCAAATTCAAAGAACACCTCTAATCCTAAAAGCCCTACTTTTAGAGTCTAGTTGCTTATTTTTGCTTAAAATATTTATATAAATTAAAATAAAAGTTAGTAAAATATGACATTTATTTTGGTAGGTTCCCTTTGGTTGGAGGACTCTAGGAAAAAATATAAAAAGAGTTTAAAAAATTACGTACATTATAATAGCTAATTAAGCCATTATAACTCATAAAACTTCAAAAAATTATAATATAATCCGAATAAAAAATTATAAAAATGGTTCCACACTGTAAATAATGATCATTTTAACTATTTGAAAAAAATTGAAACCCATTTGAATTGATTTAATCACTAATGTCTATTTTTCAAGTAAAATGGGACTTTTGCAATAAATATTTATAATAAAGAAAACATAATTAAGAAAATTATGAAAATGTTTTGGCAAGTTCCTTGTGATCAAAGACACATAAGAAAAATAAAATTTATATTAAAATAAAAAGTTCTAAATAGACTTTGGAAATTGTTTAATAAAAAATAAAACTTGAAACTCTACTTAGGTTAAAATTATGAAATTGTTCCTTGAAATCAAACTTTTCATTTCTGAGCTACTTTTTAATTTCAAATTGTTTAATAAAAAATAAATTTGCAAAAATAGAAAAATGTTCTAAATGTTCTAAATTGTTCCTTGATCACTTAGGTTAAACTTATTTTTCTGTTTTTTCGAATTTAGTTATGTATTTTTAAATGCTAATAATATATTTTCCTTAATTTTTCATTAAAATTATTCAAATAAAAAATAAAATAAAAATCATTAAAATGAAAAGTTTGATTTCAAAGTTTTCTGGACTTAAAGTGATTTAGAAAAATATATAAAAAATAAAATTTAAAATTAAAATGTATTTTCTATTTAATTTAAATTAAAAAAAATTGATATTTTAAATATAATTCAAAAAAATCATGAAATTTGGTCCAAGTGGTCTTCTGACCTATGTGAACCTCCAATAATTTTCCCATAATTTTCCCATGAACATAAACTTTAAATTGATTAATTAAATAAATTAACATTGAAAATCTTTTCTTTTGAGCTAAAGTAAATATTAAAAATTAAATAAAAATGGAAAATCATATTTTCTCATCTCGTATTTTAATTGTCCCATGAGCGGGGTACCATAAAAATTTTAAGATCATTTGAGTTGTATTTGATGAATTTTGAAGTGAAGAGGCCCTAGGGGCAAAATGGTAGTTTTAGAGTTTATTGACCTAATTAAATTTTAGGATTAATCAAAGGATAAATGTGTAATTTTGATCATAATTAACTCTATTGGTGTTTGAAACTTGAGGGTTTAAGAGGTAGAAACCAATTTGTCACCTTTTCACAATAAGGGTAAAATTGTATTTCTAGAAATTATTAAGACTTGGACATCAACCTAATTGAATGATGCTAAGGCAGTGGGCTTAAGCTGGGAGGATAATAAATTGCTTTTTTGAAGCCCCTAATTGGTGATTAAATGATAAGTGTGATCTTTCAATGACATTAAATTCACTTAATTTAACATTTGGATTATTGCAAGTCCATCCTGAAAATTGGATTTAACAACTTAGTAGTGAGCTAAGCTTGATATTTAAACTTTTTTAAAGAGGATTATAAAAGAGGAATATGTTGAAGTGATGAGTACCTTTTAACACTACAATTTTAATTGTGGGTCTAAGATCCTTAGTGACTTGAGTTCGTCCTTATGTGCATCCATTTATAGAACTCTTAAATAAAATTGTAGTTGGATGCTCGAGTACCCCACACATGGGTTAATTAAAATATTAAGGTTCACTAAGCACAGAGTGTATTAATTTATTGAATTTAGAATCTAAATTTAACTTTAAATGATTAATTAAACATCATAATAAATCCAAATGAACTCGAAGTGTTTCAAAGGATTTCAAAAGTTGTTTAGGGTTATGCCCAGAATACTTTTATGTCTTTTTGGATATTTTGAAGGACAGTTGAACTTATTGTACTTTGCTCTAGAAAATAAGCTATTGAAACTTTTAGAAATCCACCAAATTATGCTTCAAGACATGATAATTCATCATAATCAATAAAAATGCCCAAGGATTTGAGTCTTCTCTAAGGTATTTAAATCGTTGCGAACAACTGGGGATATTTATTTTGTCACATATGGATCATCAAACTTGTGTAAATATGAGGTCTAGGTGGTTAGGGCAATGAAGATAATGCTAAAGTGTGCTAAAATGAGGGATACAATGTAAGATTTTTGAATTATATCTCCTACATCAAGGACCATCAATAAGAACAGAGGATTAGGAGCAATGGTACTATTCAACAACTCTTAAGGAGATGATTGCCCCAGATAGGCTTAGGTTGTTTTGGTCTTGGCTTGATCAAATTAGTTGACTTATGGACTGCACCACTCTACAAAATGTTTAAAACAAAAATTCACTTTGCAGTGAAAGCAGTTTCGCATGATAAAGTATATTATATATGCATGAAAGTTAAATTTAAAAATGAAAATTTTTAAAGGTTCATGGTTAATCACTTGAATCGAGGTTAGGATGACCCTCCATAGACTATAGGGCTCGTAGCTCTTACTTAAGGTTGAGAAGTACAGTATAGCTCCAAGCCCCCACTGTTACCAATGTCTTACACTTAATACTGATCTTCTATATTTGAAAATGGGTTTTCTGTTACTTGTTTAAGTTTTGTTATGAACCATTTTTAGACTTTTTTCATACTGGATGCTCCTATTTACTTTCCTACAATTTATTTAAATTTTCTACAATTATATACTATGCTTTATGATGCTAATAATGTAGCGGCAGCAGCGGCCAAAGTACTCATTTATATTTTATTAAATGCAATTTTACTTATTTACTTTACAACATTTTTCTTACCTACACTTATTTATTTTACCTACAAAACAAAACCTTTTTTAAAATTAAAATAATAATGTTTACAAAAAAAAAGCATAACATGTTCTTTTGAATTTATGGGAGTCCCTAGAATGAGGTAATCTATCATTGCTAACAAGATATCCCTAGTTTAAATAAGCTTAGCAACTTGTTTAGACTAAGTAAATTCAAATGAAAATAGACGTACTAAAACTAGAGAACCGTGGGATCTTAACTGTTGTCACTATAATAAACTTTAATCCCGCCGCAACACTTAAACATACATGGTAAAACCTTTTAAAACATCAACTTGGAGTTATCTCTTTGAAAAGAAGCTTGGAGTTAACTTCGTGAGTAGTTGATACACCCATAACATATGCATTTTTGGACCCATATTTTATACCTATTTTTGGTGATATTGCACTTTAATGAAAGGTATTTTGATGTTTTTTGTAGGTTGTTGATTTTTAGTGCTTAAAGTAAAAAGGAAGCAAAAAGAATAAAATTTGGAGTCAAAATGACGTTTTTGAGGAAATACTCAGCGTCGGTAGCGCCAAGGTCAGCGTCGACGGCGCAGAACAACCGAAAGCTGAAGGATTTTTACTCAGCACTGACGGTGCCAAAGGCGGTTCAGACCCCATTTCTAGAAGGTTTGATGTATTTGGATGATTTTTTAAGAGTTTTTGGATGCACCTCTTGGAGAACCTACTTTGGGCTATATTTGGGCAGAATTTCATCAGAAAAGGGGCTCATCTACGTTCATTTTTCGCTCTACAACATTCCACCACGCTACATTTCCATAATCCATCTTCATTCCACCACATATTGGAGTCAATTAGTAATTTTGTTTTCATAGTTGAAAGTTTTTGTACGGAGATTTAGTGTGAAACTTTTTGTAAGAATGTTGGAGAAAGAAAAAAGTGAGAGAGTTCTTCTTCCCGCATTTCAAAGGAAAGGCTACAAAGGATTTGTTTTGAGAAAGAGTTCTGTATAAGTTTGTTTGCTTATTTAGTCTTCTTTTAACTTTCTTTTATATATGAAATTTGTTTTTTGTCGTATCTTTCTCATGAAGTCTGAGTAGTTTCCTCTATATTTTCCTCTATTCTAAGATCTGCACAAATGAAGAGATAATATGAATGTGCCATAATTAAAATATAAATAAATTATGATAATTTTTCAACTCCAAAATTAATTTACTATTCAATATGACCAATTAATTTGTTAAAATATGTTGCGGAACATATGATCTGGGAAATAGAGTATGTGTTCTACAACAGAGTGAGGATCACATTTGATTTCATGAAGGAGAAATTCGTTCATGAAATTAAGTTCAAATAAATAGAGAAATATTCTTTGTTAAGTGTAGAATTGTAGAATCCTTAGGGTGATAAACTAAAATCGTCAATTTGGTCTTAGTGTTTAAAAACTAAAGCGAGAGTTAGACTTTAGGTGAAGGGAAGTGGGAGCTTTGGAGTGGGAGCCGGTATCCACCTAGCCTAGCCACGAATTTAGGGACTAAACCTAAGATTAACTAATGATGTTTATGCATTGTATGAGGGTAAAGAAGTAAAATTTCTCCTATTTGGCAAAATAAATATTATAAACATTTATGTCATCTCATTTCACCAGAAATTCATTACAGTGGGAAGGATGCTTTTTCACATAAGAAATCTTCATTACATAAACATAGTTTGTTGATTAGTAGTTATTATTAAAAATCTGTATTTCAGTTTTGCTAATTGTTAAGTAATTTAGTTTGGTTAACATTACAACATTCGAAATTAGTGACAGTGATTTCGTTTGAGTTTCTATAAATTTCCTAGAAAAATTTATCATTGCTAATTTACACCTTCCATTTGGGATCGATATTTTGGGCTTAAATAGAAAGTCCATTATTACTTGATAACGATACATATACTTGCGTAGAATCCCATTATTAATTACCTATAATTATATATATTTTACACAACTTAGTTTTCATACAAGCATTAAGTTTTTGGCATTATAGTGGTGTCAAATTCATAAATCCTTACATATAAAAAATCGGGAGCAAGTATTTTGGCACTGTTGTCGGAGACGGTAATGATTAAATTTAATTAACTAAATAATTTTGATAAATTAGAAAATTTGGAGAATATTTATATACTATACAAATATATAAAAACACCAAAAATATAAAAAATAAAAAAAAATCCAAAAAGAAATTTAATTAAGATTGCATTTTTAAAGAATTTTATTTAGCTTACTTTATTTGTTTATTCCAAATATTGGATCTGAAGATTTAGTACCTTACGATTCATAATTTGAACGTACTATTAGAAAAATTTGAAAACAACAAAGAGAAATTAAGAATTGGAAAAAAAATGGCAAATAATATAGAAAATCTAATAAATGAGGATCGACAAAGACCTTTAAAAGATTATCTGAATCCGATAGCAGATGAACTTCATTTAACTATTCAAAATCCTGATGTTGCTGCTAATTCATTTGAGCTTAAACCTGTTATTATCCAAATGATACAAAATTATCAGTGTGGAGAATCACCTACAGAAGATCCTAACTTACATCATACTAGTTTTCTTGAAGTTTGTGCTACATATAAATATGACGGAGTGTCTAATGATGCTGTTAGGCTTAGACCTTTTCCATTTTCATTAAGGGATAGAGCCAAAGCTTGATTAAACTCATTAGCTCCCAGATCTATTAGAACCTGAGAAGAACTATCGCAAAATTTCTTGGCTAAATATTTTCCACCCTTGAAAACCGCTAAGCTTAAAAATGATATTACATCTTTTTGTTAGTTTGAAGGGGAATCAACATATAAAGCCTGAGAAATATTTAAGGATCTTCTTAGAAAATGTCCATACCATGCTTTACCAGATTGGTTAATAATTCAAACCTTTTATAATGGATTAATATAATCATTAAGATCTATTATAAATGCTACTGCGGTTGGATCATTAATGTCAAAACCTTTTCATAAAACATATTTTTTAATTGAAGAAATGACAACTAACAATTTTCAATGACCCTCTGAAAGGGTAAATCCTAAAAGAGTAGTCAGTATTCATGAATCTGATGCAATGTCTATTTTGGCATCTCAAATTGCTGCTAGTTTTAAAAAGATTGATCAAATAAAAGTGAACTATTCTCAAATACCTATAATATTAAAGGAAAATTCACTAGGACAGACTATTGATACTCAACCATCTTATGAAACCTTAAATGCTATAAATAATCAAAGATACTATCCCTATTCTAACTATTTTAACCTTGGATGGAAAAATCACCCTAATTTTAGTTGGAATAATTATAATAATTCAGTGAATTCATCTGGAAATTTGAACATTCAAGGATATTCTAATTTCAACCTTATTATCCTCTAGTATTTAACTTCAATCCTAACCCACAAGTTAAGGAAACGAAGCTGACAATGGAAGAACCGATGTTGTATATGGGAAATTAAATACAGAATCAAGGGGCTGCTATTAGAAATATTGAAAATCAATTAGGACATATTGCCACTGCACTTAGTAACAGCCTTCTGGAATTCTTCCGAGTACTGTGGAAGTTAATCCAAAAGATCAAATTAAAGAGTAAGTTAAAGTGATTCAATTACAAAGTGGAAAAGAGATAGAAACAAGGATCCAAAGAGAAATTGAAGTTAATGAAGAGAAGGAAGAAATGGAAAACGATCAACAAAAAAATGAACAAACATAAGTACCTTTTGAAAATCCATCACCTTCGTTTCCTTAAAGACTGAAGCAGAATAATAAGGATAAACAACTTCCAAAATTTTTAGAAATTCTTAAGAAGTTAACAATAAATATTTCTTTTTTTGAAGATTTGAAACAAATGCCAAGTTATATGAAATTTATGAAGGATGTACAAAATAAGAAAAGGAAGTTTACAGGTCTTGAGATCGTTGCACTCACTGAAGAGTGCAATGCTATTATTCAGAAAAAGCTTACTGAAAAACTAGAAGATCTTGGTTGTTTTACTATACCCTGTGCAATTAGTGAAAAGTTTTATGGAAAAGCTTTATATGATTTAGGAGCGAGTATCAATCTTACGCCCTTAACAATTTTTAAACGTTTAGATTTGGGAGAAAATTTTCCTACTACTGTAACTATTCAGTTAGTTGACTCATCAACAACTTATCCAAAACGAGTTATAGAGGATGTATTAGTAAAAGTGGATAAATTTATTTTCTCTATAGACTTTATAGCATTGGATATGGAGGAAGATAAAGAAATTCCTACAATATTAGGGAGACCATTTCTTGCAACAAGAATAGCTGTATTAGATGTACAAAAAAGAGAATTAATAATGAGAGTTAATAAACAAGAAGTAAAATTTAATATAGCCAAAGCTATGAAATATCCTGCAGTAGAAAAAGATAATGAATGTGTCAGGATGGAAGTAGCTAATTATTTAAGTAATGAACAGTTTAAGAAAGAATTCGAAGAGAAATTTAAGCAATGAGATTTTTTTTTAGAATGAAGATGAAATTAAAGGAGATGATTTGGATAATATTCAGGGCAAATTTTAAACATTAGACTTGATGAAAAACAACAGTAAAAATCTTACTCCTTCAAGTATTAAACCACCTGAACTTGAATTAAAGATATTGCCTACCCATTTAAAGGATACATTCTTAGGAAAGTCATCTACATTTTCTGTTATTTTATCTTCTGAGTTAACTCAGATTCAGAAATAGAAGTTGATAAAAATTTTAAAAAAGTATAAATAGGCTTTTGGATGGACTTTAGCAGATAATTAAAGAATTAGTCCTTCAATTTGTATGCACAAAATTTTATTAAAAGAACAACATGAACCTAAATCTAATTCTCAGAGATGATTAAACCCAATAATGAAAGAAGTTGTTAAAAAAGAGATTTTAAAATGGTTAGATGTTGGATTTATATATCCTATTTCATATAGTGCTTGGGTAAGCCCAATTTGCTGTGTACCAAAAAAAGGAGGAGTGACTGTTGAAGAAAATGAGAAAAATGAATTAATACCAATAAGATAAGTAACTGGTTGGCAAATTTGCATTGATTATAGAAAATTAAATATGGCCACCAGAAAAGATCACTTTCTTTTATCCTTTCTAGACCAAATGTTGGATAGATTGGCTGGGAATAAGAATTATTGCTTTTAGATGGATATACAGGTTATCACCAAATTCCAAATGCTCTAGAGGATCAAGAGAAAACAATGTTTACAAGCCCATATGGAACATTTGCTTTTCATAGAATATCTTTCGGACAATGCAATGCACTTACAACATTTCAAAGTTGTATGATGTTAATTTTATTAATTTTATAGAACATGGAGTTGAAGTGTTTATGGACGATTTTTTGAATTTGGAACTTCGTTTGAATTAAATCTTAATAATTTACCAAAAATTTCTAGAAGTATGTGAAAAAGTCAATTTAGTATTAAATTTGGAAAAATGTCAATTTATGATTGCAGGAGGTATTGTACTTGGGCATAAAATTTTTGAAAAAGGCATGGAGGTAGATCCTGCATAAATCTAAGTTATAGAAAAATTACCATCGCCTAGTAATGTTAAAGGGGTGAGAATTTTTCTGGGATATGCTGGTTTTTACAGGCTCTACATAAAATTTTTTTAAAAAATAACTATGCCTCTATGCCAACTTTTAGGAAAAGATACAAAATTTGATTTTAATGAAGAATGCATAAAAACATTTGATTTATTAAAGAAAAAGTTAGTCACTGTACCTATAATAGTACCACCTAACTAAGAAAATCATTTGAAATAATGTTCAATGCTAGTGATTATGTTATTGGGGCTGTATTAGAACAAAGGCACGACAAAGTTTTTAAAGTTATATATTATGCTAATAAGACTCTAAATGATGCTCAAATTAATTATACCACTATTGAAAGAGAGCTATTATCTATTATTTATTCCTTTGATAAATTTAGACCTTATTTAATTGGAACTAAATGTATAGTGCATACGGATTATTCTGCTATTAAATATTAATGCAAAAGAAGGATACTAAACCAAGATTAACTAGATGTATACTTCTTTTTCAAGAGTTTGATTTTACCGTATCAAATGGCTGATCATTTGTCAATTGTAGAAATAAAAATATTAACTAATTTTGCAAATGAAATTTTAGAGAATTTCCCTGATGAACAATTATATAGTATTGATGAAATGGATGTACCGTGGTATGTTGATATAGTGAATTATATTGTAAGTGATATTCTACCACCTGACATAAAAAATCCACATTTAATGAAATTTATATATAATTTAAAAGACTACTTTTGGGATGACCCATATTTATATAAACAATGTAAAGATCTAATAATTAAAAGATGTGTGCCTTTTGAAGAAACTCAACAGATAATTGAAAGATATCATGATTCTGAATTTGAAGGACATTTTGGAACAAATAGAACTGTATATAAAATATTACAAGTTGGATTTTATTGGTCTACTATTTTTAATGATGTTAATGAATATATTAAAACATACGATAGATGTCAACGTGTAGAAAATATTTCTAGAAGAAATGAAATGCTTCGAAATTACACATTGGAAGTTGAAATTTTTTGTGTGGGGATTAGATTTTATGGGACCATTTATGCCTTCATTTGGAAACTTATATATATTACTTGTGTTGATTAAATGTCCAAATGGATTGAAGCTATTGCTATACCTAGATGTGATGCTCGGAGTGTTTCTAAATTTTTAATTAAGAATATTTTTACAAGATAATTATATGTCCAAATGGATTGAAGCTATTATTGTACCTAGATGTGATGCTCATAGTGTTTCTACATTTCTAATTAAAAATATTTTTACAAGATATGGAATCTATAGAGTAATTATTACTGATGAGGATCTCATATCAAGAATAAGAGAATAAAAAAATTAATTAATATAAATGATACTATGCATAGATTCTCTACTGCTTATCATCCTCAGACAAGTAGTCTAGCAGAGATATCAAATCGTGAAATTAAAAGCATTTTAAAAAAGGCTATAAATCCTTATAAATTGGATTGGTATGCTAGACTTGACACAACATTATGGGCATATAGAACTACTTATAAGACCCCCATAGGAATGTCCCCATACAAACTGATATTTGGAAAAACATGTCACTTACCTGTGGAACTAGAGCATAAAGCATATTGGGCTATTAAGGAATTTAACTTTAATCTAAAAGATGCTGGTGAGAAAATACTATTGCAACTCAATGAACTTGAGAATATTAGAAATGAAGCATATGATAATGCAAAAATCTATAAAGAGAAAATGAAAATATGACATGATCGGAAGATTATTAAGAAGAAATTTGAACCTGGATAAGAAGAACTATTATAAAATACAAGATTGAGATTGTTTCCAGGAAAACTGAAATCCAGATGGTTAGGGTCATTTATGGTAATTAAAGTTTATCATTATGAAACTGTTGTGATTAAAGATCCTAACACTGGAAAGATATTCAAAGTTAATGAGCATCGTTTGAAACTTTATTATTAGGGGAACATTCCTCAATTTAAAGAAGTTTTAATGTTAAGTCAACATAACTAACCATATAGTATGTCGGGCTGACGACCTTAAACAAAGCGCTTTTTGGGAAGCAACCCATACTTATATGTCTATGTATTACTTTTTAGTTTGTTAAGTGTCCTATATATTAGTAGATAATAATCCTACATAATTGCATTTATTATAGATTAAGTCAAATATTGGTATTAGAAGAAAAGCTGGAATTTAATTGAATGAAAAATGAAAATCACAAAAAATTGGCCACTGGCACCGACGACCCTAGAATGGGCGCTGACGACGCCCAAGAAAGTGGATCTCAGCACTAGCGGCGCCGAGAGTGGTTGGACGGTTTTTGCGACTTTTGACGGACTTTGGCAGGATTTCGATCAATAATAACTGTCGGGAGGTGTTTTTAAAGTCCTAAAAACATCCTAGGAGGCCTATAAACTTTCTATTTTAAGATTCCATGACTTCTAATTCTAGAAATACTTCAAGCTATTGAGTTTTCAATAGAAGAAAGTTTATCAGTTTCGACCATAGAGATTATACGATAAAGTTATTGCGAAGAAAAGATTGATCAAGGAAAGAGGATTTGTTAATCATGGCTTGATTAATCTAAGTGCTCTAGTTGACAAGATCATTCTGCAAAGGCGATGGGAAGTTCTATGTTACACTACCGCTGCGGCTGTTTTACCTGTAATGAAGGAATTCTATGCAAATTTACATGGAATTACCCAAGGAGTTTTCTTCGTACGAGGTAAGGCTATACCATTTACTCCTGCGAGGATTAATGAATTGTATATGATAGAAAATTTTCCAATCCGTCATTAGGAAAATTTCATTCCTACGTGGGATTTGATGCAAGATATTTATAATTTTCTAAAGGATTAAAGTGATATGTGGGAAGTACGAGATGAAGGATATATTATTTTTTCTGCTTCATCACTTAATCCAATTTCAAAACAATGACATTTTTTTATTTGTGCAAAATTACTCCGTACTATGAAGATCAGTAGAATCACCAAGGAGAGTGTTATTTTAAACTACTGTATTCAAATGGAAAACCATATTGATATATGTTCAATTATATTTAAATTTGTGATGGGAATCATTATGAATGGGCCAATTTATGGACTTGGGCATCCTTCTACGATTTTTTTGATTTGTAGTCAATCCCAAGTACCGTATGAAAGTTGGGAAAGAGTTTTACTGCCATATGAGCCCATCATCCCTATTGATGATCTGTATGTTGGTAATGGAAATGAAGCACTAAATGCTATTATAGCTCATTCTTCACATGCTTCATCTCCATTATTGCCACAAATAGTTGAAAGTTTGCTTGCTTTAGAGAAGAAACAGAAGAAAATTGAAAGAGAACTTCAGAGTATTATGAATGTAGTGGGAGATCTCAAGTACCTTTTTGATCACCTAGATTGGAGAATTAAAGAGAATTTTGATCACACTAGAACTTTTGAAGCAGGATTAGTTTGGATGTTTAAAGAAAAGCTGTGGATAAAAGAAAATTTGATAGATCAATTCCCTTACTGATCTTTCTACAACCTATATATTTATTACCAATCTATCGGAGATATTAGAGGAAGTGATAACACTGAAGAAGATGCTGAATGATTGAAGATTTTGAATTCACTACTTGTTTAAAGATGTTTACGTGTTTCGTGTAATTGGTGGATTTAAATAGATTTGTTTTGGTTTATTCTGAACTTTGATTATGTGTCTAGTTTTGTGTTAGCATTTAGTGTTATAGCTTGATTTCGACGCTGAATTAGAATTAGTTTACTTCGTAGGTGTGAATTTATAATTTGTAAAATGTGTTTAGAAAAAGTGTATTTTCATATACAAAAGTAAGTTTGTTGTTTTTTGTGAAAATGATTGTTTGTGAAATGTGTATTTATGAATTTAGATAAAAATTTGTGTTTAAAGATACTAAAAAAAACATTGGAGAAAATTGAAAGAAAATTAAAAATTTTAAAAATCAAAATAGTAAATTTCGTTCCTTCAGCGCCAATCACGCTGACATTGGCCGTGATGGCGCCTTCAACCTGAGAGTGGCGAATAACCCTTTACTTTGCGATTTTCACTATAAACCTCCATTTTTACCCCTTAAGTCACCTTTAATCTTCGGTTTTGCACCTAGAGCTTGATTTTCGGCGAATTTGAGGCGATTTAGAGGTAAAGGAACTTTGGATTTTATCTTCTCTAGGTAAGAGCTAAAATGTAAAGTAAAAATTTTTTATTTTCACCAAAGATTTTTCTCATATTGACTAGATCCAAAATTTTTGAATTTGTTGGGAGATTTTGAGAAAATGCTTTGATGAAAAACTCTTACTTAGTGGATTTGAGTTTAAAGTGGTTTACAGTTTTTATTTTTGGAATGTTGGGATTTATTTAAAATTTTTATCAAAATTTTCTAGAAAACCCTATGGCACCTAGATCGAGCAAAAGGAAAATAGAATATTATAAGCAAAGGTTTATTAGCTTTAGAACCAGTGCTCAATTTTATATTCTTCAAGAAAATAAAAAAGTGATTCAGGACCAAGGTTTTAAAAATCTAAGAGGAGAAGTTGAATGATTGATTATCGCTCGGCAGTGGGAAACTACTGTTATTTTACTGTCGATGCGATAGTTGGGATTGTGATGGTATTTTATGCCATCCTTCCTGAGGCTTCTGATGATTTTGTTTTGTTCAAGGAGAAAGAATGGAGTTTACTCCATGAAAAGTTAATGAGTTTTATCAATTAGAAGATGTTTATAGATGCCAATATCATTCGTTTTATACTACAAATCAAGCCTTAGATGAAGTTATTTCTTTTATAACTAGTGAGAAAGGGTCCTGAAAAATAAAAAATGAAGCTAAAGTTAACTTTCCCCTTTCTATGTTAAATGTAGTGTCTAAGGCTTGACATTATTTTATTTCTGGAAGGATGATTCCAACGAACCATCATAGTGAAGTAACAAAGGATAGAGCCATCCTTAATAACTGTATTCAGCAAGTGATGGACGTAAATGTAGGCTCTATCATTTATATGAACAATCGATCTATTGTTCTGGGAGAGACCATCGGTTGATTGACACACCCTGCACTCATTTACACACTTTGTGAGCATGCAGGAGTTGATTTCAGACCTGGTGTGGAGAGGATTGAGCCTCAGAGACCGATTGGGTCAGCCAACATCAAGACTTATGTGTCCAATGTTAATTGGAGATCTGGAAGACAAGCCATGGATATTCCTTCTACTTGTAGAACCCCTTCTTTTAGACTCTAGCAGCAGGGAGTTGTTGGACCCGATGATGATTCATCAATGAGATATTTTGAGGATGGATCATAGGATGCAGAATATTGAGGCCAGAAATGCTTACACTGATGATCTGATTTGCCAGAAATTTGAGTATGATGCTTTTTTTTAAGATGTTGTAGTATGATACCTGAAGGGTGACCATACAATTCAGTTTCCTATTAACCCTACTTATACTCCATATCAGCAGTAGAAGTTAGATGTCAATGATGAAGAAGATAATGACTGGTGATCTTTTTGTTTGTTTGTTTGTGTTTGTACTGTGTGATTGTATTGTTTTTGTTGTGATATTGCTGAAGACTTTGTTTATTATGTAATGTGAAATTGTAATGTGGAAAATTGTTTTCATTTTTAGATTTTAGTTTAGTTATGTTGCTATTTTTAGCACTTTGTTATGTATTGTGATTAGCTCTTTCTCAGCAAATTTTATATGTATTATGTGCAACTTAATGTTTTTAACCTTGTAGTTTTCATATTAGCACCTGCAGTATTTCAAAATTTATGTTCAAAAATCATAATCTCCAATAGGTATGATTTTTTTTATGTATTTAATGCTTTCTTTCACCCTTCATTTTTAAAGTTCTTCATGTAAAAATCTTTTAAAAAATTAAATTTAGCGGGGAGAAGAAAAATCATTTTTAGAAAGAGAGAAAGAACTTAATTTTATTTGCTATCACATAAATATATTTTCAAAATTTTAAATTTAACATGACCTTTGGTATTAAAGGTTAACTTGAGATAACTATATTTATGTTTCTAAATATATAGTAAATTTAAGTTAAAATTTTCAATAATAAATGTTAATTCTGAAGGATAAGATATTTAGTAAAAGAAAATAAGACTATGTTTTTTCTATTTTAAGTAAAGAAATTTGTATTTTTAAAGTATTAAAATCTAAAAGATTCATGTAAAAATAAAAGAATTAAACTTTATAAAATCTTTAAGTTAATATAAATTTGTTAACTGAAGAAATATAAAAAGTTTTTAACTTTAAGAAGAGGATAGTGAAGTTCAAAATTATTAAAGGTTATCCAGATATAGTAATCATCACATATAGAAAATAAAAATAAAAGAAAAAAAAAAAGAAAAAATAAAGAAAAGAAAAAGAAAAGATGTGGCGAAAAGCTTGAGGAGATGCCTAATTATAAATTGGCTTCAGTTGAATCAACTTAAGGAAAAAGACTTGGACACATTTTTCTAAACTTTTGATTTGAATATTAACTTAATTATTAAAAAAAGTTTTATGAAGCTCTTTTTCATATGAGTTTCCTAAGTGACTTTAAAATTGCCAATTTACAGTACATATATTAACTTAATCATTTTTCTTACCTACACTTATTTATTTTATCCGCAAAACAAAACCTTTTTAAAATTAAGATAATAATGTTTACAAAAAAAAGCATAACACGTTCTTTTGAATTTATGAGGGTCCCTCGAATGAGGTAGCATACCGTTGCTAACAAGATATCCCTAGTTTAAATAAGTTTAGCAACTCGTTTAGACTAAGTAAATTCAAATGAAAATAGAGGTACTGAAATGAGAGAACCATGGGATCTTAACTGGTGTCACTATAATAAACTTTAATCCCCCCACAACACTTAAACATACATGTTAAAACCTTTTAAAACTTGAACATGGAGTTATCTCTTTGAAAAGAAGCTTTGAGCTAACTTCGTGAGTAGCTGATACGTCGAAAATATATGCATTTTTAAACCCATATTCTATACCTATTTTTGGTGATATTGCACTTTAATGGAAAGTATTTTGATGTTTTTTTGCAGGTTGTTGATTTTTAGGGTTTAAAGAAAATAGGAAGCAAAAAAGATGAAATTTGGAGTCAAAATGATGTTTTTGAGGAAATACTCAGCGTCGACAGCGCCAAGGTCAGCGCCGACGGTGCAGAATAATCGAAACCTGGAGGATTTTTACTTAGCGCCGACGGTGCCAAAGGTGATTCAGACCCCATTTCAAGAAGGTTAGATGTATTTGGATGATTTTTGAAGATTTTTCGGAGGCACCTCTTTGAGAACCGACCTTGGGCTTTATTTGGGCAGAATTTTATCAGAAAAGGGGCTCCTCTACGTTCATTTTTTGCTCTACAACATTCCACCACGCTACTTTTCCATAATCCATCTTCATTCCACCACATATTAGTATCAATTACTAGATTTTCTTTCATAGTTTAGAGTTTTGTGGTGAGATTTAGTTTGAAACTTTCTGTAAGAGTGTTGGAGAAGGAGAAAAGTGAGAGAGTTCTTCTTCCTGCATTTCTAAGAAAAGGATTGCTTTGAGAATAAGTTCCAGATAAGTTTGTTTGGTTCTTTAGTGTAGTATGAACATTGTTTTATATATGAAATCTGTGTTTTGTCGTATCTTTCTCATGAAGCCTGAGTAGTTTGCTCTATCTTTCCCCCTACTCTGAGATCTGCACAAATGAAGAGATAATATGAATGTGCCATAATTTAAATATAAAATATATTATGATTATTTTTTAACTATGAACTTAATTTACTTTTCAATCTGGTCATTTGATTTGTTAAAATAGGTTGTGAAACGTATGATCTGGGAAATGGAGTATGCGTTCCACAACAGAGTGAGGATCAAATTTGTTTTCATGAAGGAGAAATTTGTTAATAAAATTAAGTGCAAATAAATATGGAAATATTCTTTGTTGGGTGTAGAATTGGAGAATCTTTAGGGTGACATATTAAAATCCCCAATTTGGTCTTAGTTTTTAAAAACTAAGCGAAAGTTAGCCTTCACGTGAAGGGAAGTGGGAGCTCTGGAGTGGGAGTCGGTATCCTCCTAGCCTAGTGACGGATTTAGGAACTAAACCTAAGATTAACCAATGATTTTTTATGCACTATATCAGGGTAGAAAATTAAAATTGCTTTTATTTGGCACATTATATTATAAACATTTATCTAATCTCATTTCACCAGAATTTCATTATAGTGGGAAGGATGCTTTTTCACATAAGAAATCTTCATTACATAAACATAGTTAGTAGATTACTAGTTATTATTAATAATTTGCATTTCAATTTTTCTAATACTTAAGTGATTTATTTTGGTTAACATATTAACACTCAAAATTAGTGACAATGATTTAGTTTGATTTTCAGTAAATTTCCTGGTAAAATTTATCATTGCTAATTTACACCTTTCTTGTGGGATCGATATTTGGGGCTTAAATAGAAAGTCCATTATTATTTGATAACGATACATATACTTGGGTAGAATCTCATTATTAATTATCTATAATTATATATATTTTACACAACTTAATTTTTATACAAGGATAAAGTTTTTAGCATTATAGTGGTGTCAACTTCAAAAATCCTTACATATAAAAAATCAGGATAGGTAGCAGGCAAGGTTGTACAGAAGAACAACTTTGAGGTAGCAATCAGATCTACAACATAAATATTCTATTATAATTAAATAACATGCAATAGGATTTCAGGATAGCTCTTTCAGTACGACATAAATCTTCACCTTATCATTTGGCCGTTATACAATCAAGTTGTGCAATTTAAGCCCTAACTTGCTTTAAATTCTGAGGTTGTCATTTAGAATGATGTAAACCATCCTATCTTCCAGGCTATTTGTATGAGTGTTTCATGCAAATGTAAGCACTAAATAATAATAATAGGCAGGATGAATCATTTAATCATGTTTCCTTGAAATTAAAGCCAAACCATAGAATATCTTGAGAAGTCACTGAGGCTCTCCTCAGGATCTGTGACAACCCATATTTCTCTTCCTTTGGATTCCATAAAAAATGTTCCAGACTTGTGCCTTTCCCATTTTATACTTCTTTGTTCAACCTTGAAAGATCCTAAACTTTGAAAGTCTTAAAGATAATATTTTCTTATAAAAACTTTAGAAAATAGATAATCTTCTATATTAGATAAGGTCAATTTATCAGTCAACATAAATGGTTTCATAGACTAAAACATATTTCGTACTTCATTAATTTATTTAATCGGCCTACATTAACAAGTAATGTGTGTATTCATCGCGATGGGCGCATTTCTTGAGGTGTTGTGCTGATTTATTTAGACTACGACATATGTGGAATTTGTTTGGTGTTGTATATTCAAAACCTAAAAGATTACTTCTCAAAATTATAATATACATATTAAGTTAAAAAATCATCTTCCAACATTTGGTGACTGACAGAGACCCATCAGCATCAATCACCATGTAGGCTCTTCCTTTGTAGACCTTCTCGACCATGAATGGCCCCTCCCAAATGCGCTCAAACTTTTCATGTCTTCTACAATTAGTCACATTTGCATCTCATAGAACTAGCACCAAATCCCTAAGTGCAAAATTCCTTAATCTCACCAATTTATCATGAGCTCTGAACGTTCAAGCTCAGTATAGCTCAAGATTCTCTTAGCCACATAGTCTAAATTCTTTGTAGATATTAAGCTCTTCTAACTTGAGTCTGATATTCTCATCACTTTTAATATTTTTTCTTAGAGCAATTCACAACAAAGATAATTTGGATTCCAATGGAAGGATTGCTTCGGACCTAAAGGTCAATGCATAAGGGGTTGAGCTAGTGGGTGTATAATATGTTGTATGATATGCCCACAAATCGTTGGAGAGATTTTCATGTTATTCATTCTTATTAGAATGAAGTATTTTCTTTATAAGGTTTACCAAAGCCTTATTAAAAGCTTCAACCAAACCATTTACTCTCACAAAATATATTGTGGAATATTGTCAATTGATCTGATGAAAAGAAGTGAATCGACTAATTTTTGTTTTCTTGAAGGCTAACCCAATATTGGAAATGATATGGCATAACACACCAAATCAATAAATGATATTATTCTTAAGAAAATGCATTATGTTGTTAACCTTGACTCATCTTAGAAGGATAGCTTCCACTCACTTCAAAAAGTAATAAGTGGCTACAAGAACAATTATCCATGCATTAGAAGTCCTTGATGAAATTTTGGGATGTAGAGACTTTGAGGGATGATGAGGTGCTAGAAAAAATACCTAGTAATAAGGAAATGCTGGAAAAATTTTAAGTAATCAAGAGTCATTGAAGACTCATAATATCCAAGCCTCTTAATCTTGATCTTAATTTTGTGGCCCGATTGATGGGACTTACATAGGCTGTTACGAAATTTGATCAAGCTTTTATGGATATCATCCTTTCCAAAGCATAACAATCACATATGTCCAAACAAGCATTGGTGGAATGTATCATTCATAACATTTAATAATGACATTCTCTTTTAGATTTAAGCAGCTACACAGGGATTATCAAAGAGTATCCCATTTTTAAAGAAGGTGATGATAGCGTAATGTCAAATAGCACAAGGCTAATTAGAAGTGATGAGGACCACAACTTCATTACCCACTTAGGGAGCTTCTAAGGTCCTAATACATACCCATGACAAGACACTTCTATCCTGGAAAACAATTGTCATGAGGTCCCCAGTAGAACTCGATAGCTCCTTGGCTTGATTTACAAGAATGTTAGTTTCATCATTTAAGGAATGGGAGTCTTAATTCGATGTGAAATCAAGGATGAACCTCAACATTTCCATCTCTCTCTTTTGATTGGCTAAGTAATGGGATTTTAGAATCTTGTAAGTTCCCAATACTTGCCAAGAGATATTTTTTGAATCTTCATACGTATTGATCATTTTAATGTTCATTTTGATGGTGAAATCCAATCCAATTATCAAGGATTTATATTTCTTCTCATTGTTCATATGTGGTTTCATCATGCTAAATAAATAGTGAAGAAAAACACAATTGGAGAACTCAAAAATAAGGCAAATCCAACCCTCTCGAGATATCTTGATGGGCCATCTTGTAAAGTAATTTCCCTATCAAAGTACAACTCCCACTCAGAGGGATCAATGACCAATATGTCAAATAATATTTTTTAATTGTCTCATATTTTTTCTTAGTTGGGATGAAATGCTTACTAAGTTAATGTAGAGCATTTTCTTCTCCATCCTCATTAGGTTGTGTTAACATAACTCTTAGTGACTCATTGAGAGCAACATTTTAGAGAATAAAAGATTTTCTTTAGAGGAGAACTGTCAACACCTACAGATTTAGTGGGTAGCACTCAATATCGTTGAAAGCGAGTTGACAAGCTTAATCACAATGAAAATGGGCATCCTTCTTGGCCAAGGCCTAAAAAAGGTTAGCAATGCCTGGAAAGATTTCAACTAAACCTCTTAATAAATGCAAGCTTCCTTTGAAGGGAGCACAATTTTACATAATTAGAGGTTTCCCATGACTGATTTGATCTTACTAAGGTTGAACTCAATATCATTTTGTTAAACTATGATCCTAGAAACTTCTTCAAAGATACGCCATACGTGCATTTCATAGGTTCATTTTCATATTGTATTTTTCAAGGCATTCAAAGATGATCCTTAGATCTGAGAGTTGATCCTCTTCAGAATGACTTTTGACCACTACATCATTGATATAACGTTTGATCTGATGATGCAATAAATAATCAAAGATATGAGTCATAGCACGCTGATAGGTTGCCATGAATTTTTTCAAGCTGAAGGGTTTGACCCTTTAGCAAAATATGCCTATGAGTGTGGGATGCTAAGTGTTTTTCTTCCACTGGAGCCATCAAGATCTGCTTGTACCCGAGAAAACCATCCATAAAGGTAGATATCATATATTAAGAGGTGACTTCAACCATTACCACTAGTATTGGCTGAGAAAAGTAATCTTTCAGGCTAACCTTGTTTAGGTCTTGAAATTTGATGCAAACTTGTATCTATCAATTCTTTCTTGAACAGGAATGATGTTTGTAAGCCATGTTAGATAAGATGCTTCTTTGATGAATCCAGTTTTGATGAGCTTTTTTGTTTCTTCTATAATTATTAACTCTTTTTAGGGCAACATTCTCCTAGATGTTTGTTCGACAAGAGCAACACTCGAGCCGATGGCTAGAATGTAGACGACCACTTCTATGGCTAAATCATGCAAATTGAAATAACTCTATACAGGAAAGTCCTGAAAAACCATCATAATTTCTATGGCATTGCTGGCCATAAAATCTATTTTGACTTTACCTGTGAAATTATGACAAGGATCCTCAACTATGCCTAAGTTGATCACAATCAACTCATCAACTATTAAAGAGATTTCAGCCTCTAATTTTGGATGGACAACCTTGGATTTGGCATCCTCAATATGACAGTTAAAAATTTCACTACATTGAGTTATAGACATCATCAAGCTTGAGGCGGTAGGGATTTTTTCATCACGAGAACTTTTAACATATCTTACACCAAATTTTTTTAATGGTTGTCTACTCTACCACATAGATAGCCATAATATGGCTTAGTGAATAGACCATTTTTTTACCAGTGGCCCATTGTCTTAATGTTTTAAAATGAGGGGTGAATAGTAATAAGAAATAGGGTTGTCCTCTACATGTTAGCTATCATAATTTTAGAGCATTAAATCATTGTTGTTTATATGAGAATCAACTTTGAAAGATAAATTTCTCCTCTTTAGACTTTGGTCTAGTAGGTAAATAAAATATCTTGAGATTTTTCACAATAGAAGCATTTGTGATTATCAAGTCCTTACAATGGCCTTGTTGTACAGATCAAAAATCAACATTTTTTTTCCCAACGATAGCATTGACAAATGAGCGACCATGGTCGTTTTGGGCAACCAAAGTATCTCCTCGTCTATATCATCTTCATCATAGTCATGCAAACCTATGGGTTTATTCCCTGATGAGGCTTCTTCTGAATCAAAGTTTGTTTCTGAATAGACATTTATCCAACCATAAAGGTCAATTAAGTAGGATGGTTTTTAGCTAGCTCCTACATCGGTGGGACATGGAGCTTTTCCTTCAGCTTCACTGACCTCTTTCCTTTAACAATGTGAGTGCTAGTAAGAGGTTGGGCCCATGGTCATCCCACAACAATTTATGTGGGTAGAGACACCCTTTTATGAGTAACATGATATTCTACATCATCAGTATACCAAACTCATTGAAGGAGAATGATTGGACATCATCTGAAATGGAAAACTCTTCTTCTCTACAGTTGTACTTGATGCACCAGTTCAAAGTTGAAGGTACCATACCATACTCTTAAATCCATGTCATCCAAGCAATACTCTAAAGGATGTATTTCTTTTCTATAATATGAAATTTAACTTCACTTTTGAACTCTTTAAATTTTAGAGGAAGGGTGAACCGACCTGCAATTACGTGTATTTATAATCTCCAAAATATAGCTAAAAACCTGACCCAAAAGATGTTTAGTAGCTAGTGTGAATAAATAAATTGAGGTGAGAAATAAATGATAAAACTTTACACTAGATGTATTATGCAAATATATGTATCATTCCAAGCAATATGGGAATTTCCTTAAAAACTCTAGTATCGGTCCCATGAGGATAGTTGGACAATTTAATTTGGCTTGCTAAACTCAAAAGAAAATTCTATTTAAATTGTAGATATAAATAAAAAAATAATAGAAATGGATAAGACTAAATTAAAGTAGGTAGAAACAACTTCATTTAACTATTTAATAAAAGTAATTCTAACGAGTTTGAATAATATGTAAAGATATTTCTCCTGGCAATGAAATATTAATTTATGTATGATTTGAATGACTAAAAATATTGTGATCTATTGTGACAAGCAGGACCATTTTTTTTCTTTACCCCCTTCTTGGTGCTAGTAAGAACATTGGCTAATTTAGAGCTTTTCATCAGCTTATGTAGCAGTGTTGAGTAGATTCTGGCCTCTAAACTTTAGATTACCCACAGTGCTCTCCCTACAGGACCTAATAATGACCCTTACAATCCAAAGTCTAAACCTATTTGAAATAGACTCTAGTCTGTAACCCTAGAAACATTAATTCTACACTCATCAAAATTGATCTCCATCTATTTGCACTCTCCATTTGGTGATCACAATGGCTTTGCCCAGAATGAAGTGTGACACTCACTAGTTGGGTAGCCCTCTCGGGACTTTATGTCTTTCAATAAATTTTAATATTATAGGTGGCCAATTTGAATAGTTAATGAAGGATACATGAAAATGCCATCACAATTTTTAAAAGTAAAGAGATTTGTTGACCTCATTTTTGGTTGAGGTTTAGTTCTTCCTCTTTAGTACCCTAGGGTCTAGCCATAGGACTTTTCCTATTGACTATTCCTAGAAAACTAGACTTGGAACCCTCACTATTAGAAATTCTACCCTTTTCTTTACTCAACTTGAAGTTCCACATGTTGGTCTCAACCTCTAGGTACTTAGTAGGTGGGGTCACTGTGGGGGAAACTCAGGGTGAGTCACCCTTAGGATTGCTGGACCTTAGGGTTGACCTTGGGTGTTGGTCTGGAGCTAAGGCACTCACAACACTTATCTGCACTCACAATCACTCACAACCCTGAACTCAAATTTCTAGCCTAGATCCCTTGATCTTTTGGGATACTCATGTAGATGGTCCCCTTAACTACTAGCTCTAGGGTTATGGTTTAGCTAAGACCACTATGTAGAGGACCCAAAATGAGGTTTCCTTTGGTCCATGGCTTATTGGTGATGATTGGTACCTCAACTCTACCAAAATACCCATCTTGGCCATTTACCCCTAAAACACCCCCAAATTACCAAAATACCCCTCCCTATCTCAAAATTCCAAAAATTCCCATAAAATCCTAATAAATCCCAAATATTCCCAATTTCATTTCTCTCAACTTCTACATGACCCAATTTGGCCAATTTGACCATCTTTAACAAAAATCCCCCAAATTGCCCTTTAAAGACCCAAATTTCCCCAAATCCAACTCAAATGTCCATAAATTTGATCTTAATTGAGCCCAATTCCAATACTAAAGTCAAATTCAATTTTGATATGACCAAACTAAACCAAATCCAAGCTTAGATGAACCATGATTTGAGCCCAATTTTGATTTGGGTCAAAACCCCAATTTTGACCATATGATTTAATCTCACCAAATTNGTAAACTTCCTTAACATGCATTTTAAGTTTCAGGTGGTAAAACGAGAAGACTCGTCGGGTACACTTTTACAGTTTTTCAGCGTTGCTCTTCTTGTACTTTCATACTGTACTTTTATACCTGCAAATTTGCATGCTAAACAATGATCTCACCCTCTACTTTCATACTGTACTTTTATACCTGCAAATTTGCATGTTAAACAACGATGTCACCCTGCATGATTCAAACCTTCAGGATAACCACATACCCAAAACCAAAACTAAAATCAACCAAGAAAAAATTCACCGCCACAACATTCAAAATATAAAACAACTCAAAATTTAATCACAAACATCATACAAAAAACCACAACTTCAACTAAATTAAGACGTCTCTATTGGATGATTGGGAATCCCTCGGAGGAGGTAACTTACGTTTGTTAAAGAGGCTTCCCACAGTTTAAATAAAATTATGGAATTCATTAAGTTGAGTTTAGTAAGTTCATTTGGACTAAGTGAATCCAATAGAAAATAGTGATGCTGGAACGAGGGAACCGTAGGATCCTAACCGGTGTCGCTCTAATCAACTTTAATATGCCATCTATTTTTGTTTGTTTTTCTCTCTTTTACTTTTAATGGAGTCGCCAGCTTGTCAATTGTCGTATACTTCCCCTATCCGAATAAATCTCCCTCCTGAACCATATCAATGATTCGAAGAGGAGAGGAATCAAATAAGAAGGGACATACGACAAAATGAAAAACAAGAGAAAACACAAAACGTGGAGAGCCTACGTGCGGCAAACCTCGCAAGGATAGGTTAAAAGTGTTCGTCCAAACAAGATCGTGCGAAAGCACCCTAAACTGATATCCGCGAAAGAATACCTACGTAGACTACCCATAACCAGAGATTTAGGTGTAGGTGCCTGTTCTGGGGTCAAGAGCACTCCTAATAGGACACATCTCACTTGGTTAATTACATCTTGGGGGGGTACCCAAGAATACTCTCGATAAAAGGAGTTTTGCTTACCTGAAAAATGACAACTAGCATGGTGTCGTCAAGGGAGGTTATCTCGCAAGGGGAATGTCCTGATGCTTCAAAGCTCTCGCTAAACCACGGGGCAAGAAGTGAGTCTCTCATGGTTCCCATGTGGATTGCATACTCATCAGCATACAAAACCTATGAAATAACTGTGTCATTCCAACGGGAAGTCCCGATACTTCAAAGCACATCCGGACCGTAAGGGCAGAGGACAAATCATCGTATCCCAAATGGGCGGCAGCTCATCGGTCATCGGGTCGCCGGGATGATTCCAACGAAGGTAAAAGAAGAGACAAGGCTCAACGGAGGTGGTCAAAAAGTAGGCAAGGATGGTCCTAAGAGGTAGAGGTAACTNCACTGAGAGCCACCCCCATGGCACCTCACCCAAATCAAACCTAGAGGCCAGCTCACCCAAATCAAACTATGGAGCTAAAAGCACCACAATGCACCCAAACTTATGCCTTGAGAGACACCCCATGTCCATTTTTATAAAAGCCCACCTCCCACGGTCATGGGAGGTGTACTAAAAAATTTTCAGAGAGGCCTCTCCAAACTTCACACAGAGCTTCCCTAAGATCCCCTCAGTGCATTCCAGCCATTTTCCCTCACCCATTCCTTTTGCCGGAGCTCAATTTTGAACTTGAAACCTTGTCGGAAACCAGGACAGAACCAAATACACCTCCACACTCCACCAAACTTCAATTGCTTGTGCTCACACCTTCACAAGTGTGAAAGAGGTCAGAGCTCCATCAAATCCCCCTTCCACAGAGCCTCTACCATAGTTCTAGACCAACACCTGAAATCGAGCTTAGTCAAATTCATACCTAGAGTTCATACCAAGGCCAGGGACTCAATCCCTAGCCTCCTTGGACCCCAACGAACGTGTCGAGCACCTCTGATCGAAGCCTCCCTTATCAAAGAAAAGGTATAAAACTCCTCCTCCTCTAGAGCTTATTTTGATTCTCCATTTACTTAAACATGATTTCATGGTGCCTTAGCCGTATAGATGTGTTCGTCTCACTTAGACGAGTCAATAGGATCAAACCCGAATTGATTTGGTTGAGTCTAGGCCGAGATCTTAAGGTTTTAGTCTGGACGGGCACGGGATCATTCGAGGATGAAGGGGAGCCGTTTGATCAAGCGTGTATCAAACGGACGGGGGAGATCGAGACGACACTTCGAGACATGAATAGTGGGCCGAGTCAGCAAGCTACATGGACGGCGGCGTCCAACCAGAGCGCGCTACACATGCTTTCGGAGCCATCGTAGGTAAAGGTGGCACGTGCGGTTTAAATAGATAAATACAGCTTTTTCCTATTTATTTAATCCCCAAAACTTAAAAAAATACATAACTTTATGTAGAAAAATCACAAAAATAAAATAAAAATACACTCTTGCTCAGTGAACAGAGGNTAAAATTTTGATTTTTAGCCTAATTTGAATATTTAAAAATAATTAAAAAATTCATAAAAGTCACAAAAATAATGAAACTTATGGAAATGTTCTAAATTGTTTCCAAATCACTTAGGAACAATTAGAATATTTTCCCTGATTTTCTAAATAAAGATATTTATTTTAAAGTTCAAAAAGAATTTTTAAAGGCTAAAAAAATGATTTTTCACTAAAATAATTCCAATAAATGAAAGAAAAATTAGAAAAATATAAAATATGCTCTTCTAAGTTCTCTGACCTTAGAGAGATTTTTCAAAAATTTAAAACCTAATTTTCATCTCTTAAAATATTTTATTTTTATTAGATAGCCCAGAACTTTAAATAATTCTAATAAATCTTAGATAATTCAAAAAATTATGAAATTTTATCCCAAGGCTTCTCTGGTCTAGGAATACCTCCAGTAAAAATTTTAAGGGATTATAATTTACCTTGGTCAAGTTAGGAATTTTCATTAAAAAATCCTATTTTTTCATTAAAAATAATTATATAAACTAAATTAAATTTAAAAAAATCACATTTCCTCCTCTCATGTCTCAATTGACCAATGAATGAGGTTTAATAAAAAATTCAAAGACATTTTAATTTAATTTGACAAAGTATGAAGTGTTAGAGCCTTAGGGGCAAATGTGTAATTTTTTGAAATTTTGCCTTAATTAACATTTAGGCTTAATTTAAGGAGGGGAATGAGTAACATCTAATATTAATCAATTCACTTGATGTTTGAAACATAAAGGGATTAATTGGTAGAAACCAACTCCACTTTCTTAATTAAGATTAATAAATTTCTAAATTATTAAAATTTGGAAGTTTATTAAAATTAAATGATCCTGGACTTAGGGGTATGACTTTTGAAGCTAATAATTAATCAATTTAATACCCCTACGTTAATTTTCAAATAAAATTCAAACTCTGAATCATGACCACCTAAAGTTTAACCGTTTTTTAAAACTAATTAAGACACTCACCTGGTCTTAAGGGCTTAGTGGTGACTTAGGCTAAATCAAGATTGACTAAAAGAGGACTAGAGAAATAATTATATCAAACATCCTTGAATCACCACTAAGCCCAATTAGGATTAAAATTTGGCTAAGTGTTCAAATTACAATAACTTGCCCCTTTAAGGGTCTTCACCCACATAATTTTCAAATTAAATGTTAAATGATAATTACCCCTCTCAGAGATAATTGAGACATCAATGTTCACTGAGCATTAAGGATATTTACAGGATGAATCATTAAGCAAAATGATAAGTTTAAATGGACTTGAGGCTTTTCACTAGTTGGTGAGGGAGAGGCAT
>JXCR01145606.1:93107-116731 GCA_002079205.1 Phalaenopsis hybrid cultivar
ACCTGGGATCCCTGGTCAGCAATCCGTAAATTGCGTCGTCCACGGGAATTTCGGTAGCCCTAAGGTCAAAGGAACGAAACTCTATCCAACGACAATCAGCTAGAACTCCAAGAGGTGGGACTTATACCTGCCGAAGTGGCGAGGCTGCCTCAAGAAAGAAAAGAAAGTGGAGGTTCAACTACAAAGCTGGAAACGCTCCCAACAAAAGGACTTATACCCCGTCTGGGTCAGGGAGCCTCTAACATCCTAGGCGCACTAGACTACCACTTATAAAGGATATGCTAGGCCAGTCAGATTGGAGAAGCATGGGGGCTCCTCCTCGGGACATGCAAATATGAATGCAGTTATATAGAGCGGTCCTTAAGTATTGTGGAGGCCCTAATAATATATGCAAGAAAGTAAATGTTGCAATTTTTTAAATCCTGAATATTTTAATCCTAAATTTTTATTATCTTGAATGTTTTATTTAGGATTTTTTTAGTAGAGAATTAGGAATTTAAATCCTAATGAGCCTATGTTACATCGTGAAATCCCAGATACGCAGAAAGAAACAATATAAAACGCTCCAACATGCAAAGGCATACGAGAAGATAAAGAGAAAGAAAACACTCCAAAAGAATATAGAAACAGGCCAAATGCCACTAGATCGACAACATAATCCAGTGAAAGCAATAAAAGTGGCCGGACTCCGCATATACATGCCTGGTTTTAAGTCTATACAATAATGTAAAATTCGGACTTAAGGTTCTGGACATGAGCTGTTGCTCCTGGCCCTCGTCACATGGTTCGACGAGTCATCCGCCTCAAAACCCGTGCCCGTACCTTATTTCAAATACAGACTCCCCTAGGACTCTATCAAATACATTTGAAAAATAAAGACTCGGCTTGCAGAAAACGAATGTTAGCGGGCACGTCATGCATCGCAAAATAACAAGCCGTGCCTTTTAATTGGGGAGCTAAAGAGCACCTGCAAGCAAATGATTAGAAATCATTACATGCTCCCCCATAATAGCCCTGTGTGAGTGTGTATAAGTAGGCATGACACCTGCAGAAGATCGCCCTAACATACTATCACATACAAGGAAGCATGCAAGCACACCAAAAAGCAAGAAAGTGACACATGGCGAGCACAAAACAACGCATCACACAACAATAGCCAGGGGTGTCAAAAAATACTACCTACCACCCTAAGCCCTAGCCTAGCACATCATCTAACGAAAAGTGTGTCAACCTAAGATCTGAGTGCGGGGTGAGTGTTGGTATGATTTGACTTTGATGGGGTCGTTCGTCCGACCCTATCCTAAGGATCCAATAGATCTTGAGGGTGTCGTGAAAGGAGATGGCACCATTTAGATCCATTGGATTCTTAGCACAGTCATATTCATGTCAATCCCGATGACTTAACTCGCATTGCTCCTCGGGATCGACCCGACGAGCAATGCTCGTTAAGGCATCGCGACCAACACGGGAGTCGCTCTCCTAACGGGACTGGCTCACTATCCATATGAAAATGCAAATGCCAATGAACAATCAAATTATGCAAGGAATGAGTGTATCATGGGGCAGGGACTCGAGGTGAGCATACCGTAGTGGCAGCGGACCAAGGGGTACACCGAAGCGGCAACAACCCAAAGGGCTAGCCGAGGTGGCAGTGACCCAACGAGGTGGGCATGCCAAGGTGGTGGCAGCCCGACAAGGGTAGCATGCCGTGGTGGCAATAGCCCTGAGAGGTGTGCCGATAGGGTAGTGACTTGTAAAGGGTGGGATCGTCATGGCGGCCGAGGCCCGAACAGAATATGCAGCCTAAGTATATGACCAAAATCATGCAAACAAACAAATGTGGAGCAGGATGCATTGATGTGACCCTACATATGCACTAGNTTAAATAATAAAGTCGATCTCTTCCTAAAATAGGAAAGCAATTTATATGTCATCATCGAATTTCAAGCATCTAGCATGAATCTCAAGACATGAAAGGTTAAGGCAATATTTAAAAAAAAGTTGAAATTTGATTAAAAATCATAGAAAACTCTAACTTCAACAAACGTATGGCCAAACTAACCTGCTCAACTAGAAGGTCCCAACGTCACTAAAATCGGTCCAATCCGAGTCAAATCAAGCTCAGATCAAGTTGTTAAACCTTTTTTGGAAGCTTATCTGTCATAATAGGATGGTTAAATAGATTTTGAATATGATAAGCTTATAATAAAATCAAGTATCTCAGCATGACGAATCTAATGAGCCTAAGATCGCTTAATTCTGACATCATTAAAACACTAAAATGTCTAATGAACACCATCTAATTAAAGGAATCTTCTGAACTGTTTAATCAAAAGTGGTTTGGATTCCTTCCATATTTGCAACTTGTACTCTATAAATAAATCCTAATCACCATCATCAGAAGAGGACCTGGACCATGGGTAAGAAGAAGAACATAGAATGTAGAAGAAGAAACTGTAGCCCAACATCATGCACCGCAAATCCGGCCAACTTTGGCCACTGCTACATTCAGCCTCTAGCCGTTGCTGCCACTTCTGGCCACCATCATCCATTTTTGCATACTTGCACCTATAGATGCCAACCACTGTCACCCACCTTCGGCCTCTTTAGCAGTAGTCAGGCAACACAACCCACCAACTTTGGTCACCACCATCTCTTGCAAACTTCGGCCGCCGCAGCCTTTGACAAACTCCGATGGCTATCACCCTTCCGCCAACTCTTATCGTTGTAACTCTTCAACCAACTTTGGCTACCACCGCCGAACACTATCGACTATCATCTTCTGCCACGAACTCCTTGCATCGAAGTCCCTCGTGAAGTCATAGCATGCACTGTGGAACCCCGTTGTACATTGTAAAGTAACAATGATTTACAGTGCAACAAAACCTCTCAAAAATGGTGTAACGATACATCTCAAATATGATTACTATCTCTAGAATATTAAAGTAGCCCTTGTGACCTGCAGACATTATTGCAACTCACAAATACAACCTACATGACTAACTATGTCTTATATGGTCCACAACTTGTGCAGCTCTCAACTTTGGCCCTACAGCCTAAAATGTCATCATAGCTCTCCATTATGACCCATGTGAACAACCACAACCCACGTGGCTCACAGCTCGTGCAACTCTCCACTATGGTCCCTATAGTACAGATGTGATCATAGATCACCACTACGGCCTACGTGGTTTAAAGCTCGCCCAACTCTCAACACCAGTTCTCGTGAGCTACAAACATCACCAGAGTTCAACACTATGACTTACATGACTAACAATGGACTATGTGGTCCACAGTTTGTGCAGCTCCCTACTCCAGCCCCTAAGGCATACCGATGTCATCACAACTCACCAGGACGCCTTACATGACCCACCATGAGTTACATGGTTCAAAACTCATGCATCTCCCGACTTCAACCCCCATGGCCTATGGATGTTGTTGGAGATCACCACTATGGCCTATGTTACCAACTACAACCTAAGTGGTCCAAAGATTACGTAGTTTTGGACTTCCACATTCGGCCTCTAATGCCTATAGACATCCTCACAGCTCACCACCATGACCTATGTGACCAACCATGACCTACATGGATCACAGCTTGTACAACTCTTGTATCCAGCCTCCACGACCTACAAACGTCATCACAACTCACCGTTCTAACCTGTGTGACTAGATATGGCCTGAGATGTTCACTCCTCGTTGATGCTGTAGTTTATTTATGTGATGTGCGTTGCAAATATCTTTCAATATTACAATATACACAACATCACTAATAGTAAATATGTAGTTCAATCCCAATAAAAATAAATTCATTATGAGTTATTTTATCTTTTAAAATCTCTAAGTTTCCAAACCCAGTAATAATAACACAAGTATATGTAGCACTCAAGTAATAAAAGGCTCTAATAGAGTCCTAAGTATCGATCCCACAGGAAGTCGGACATTCTTATGGTTATAACGTCAAATACAATATTCAAACTATAAAACTTAAGTAAGCAAAAAAATCTAAAGTAAAATTAATGTGCGCTAAATCAAATGCTGTTAAGAGAACTAAGTTAACTAAACTAATTGTTAAACTTCAAAAATAAACTTATAAAGACTAAACAAAGTTTTGAAACGAAGAGTTCAAATTTAAGGAAGCATTCTTCCCCTTTACAATGAGTTTATGAAGTGTGAAAAAATTAACATCATTTAAAATATATATAAAATTGTGTTGTGTCAAATAGGAGCAATCTTATTCTTTAACACCCTTTAAGAGTGCATAAAAATATTGACTAATATGAAGTTTGGTCCATAAATCCGTTGTTAGGCTGAGAGGATATTGGTTGCTACTCCAAATCTCTCACTTCTCCTCGCCTGAGGGCTAATAACCTAGCTGTGGTTTCCAAGCAACTGGACCAAATTGGGTATTTTAATCTGTCACATTAAAGTCTCCAATTCTGCGCCCATCAAAATATATTTCTCTATTTATTTGCACGCAGCCCCATGGATTACATTCTCACCCATAAAATTGAATGTCACTCTTATCTTATTGTAGAAAGCATAGCCCTTTCGGAAAATATGCTTCTCAACAAAATTTAATCTTTCAATTGGCCAGATCAAAAAGTAATGAAGATCAGAGTGAATCATCACAATTTATTGATATTTAAAACCTTACAAAACAAAACTAATTCTTCATAAAGCCATATCTCATTATATGGAGAAAGATAAAGAAGACTACTCATAATTCATGAGAATGATATAACAAAATACTGATTTCGTATACAAAACAAATTTACAAAACAAATAAAGAAAAGAACTCAACTTATCTCACACCTTTTTAAGCAAATCCCCCGAAGTTCCCTTTAAGCATTTTCTCTCTTTACAATCACACTCAATTCTCTCTTAGAAGTGCAATTAAGAAGAAATCTCTCACCTTCCCCTCCTCTTACAACCCTAGAAGAAAATCTTCTCTTCTCTAAGACTTCTCTCTCACGCCAAAACCATTCTCTCAATCTCACGCCCCCTCTCTTCTCTATACTCCTCTCCTTTTTAATTAGGGCCAACCTTCATTCAAAAGGAATTCAAAATCCCCTCCAATTTTTCTATCAAAATTCACATCTTTTAACACCAAGGGACAAGTCCCTTCATCAAAGAGACATATCTCTTCATTATAGAGCATTCCAAAGTGTCTAGATGCATTGAACCACTCCATGGGACATTTAAATTGCTTGGAGCCTTTAAAAATTGCTCAAAAATACTCACCAACCACCTCACTCCTTAATTCGTCTCTGGTGCTTCGGGATCCAACCTAATGAAGTCCACGTTATTCTCTGGATTCTGACGCTTCTGGTTCCTCTAGTGCCACTTCTCTTTAAAATGGCACCTCTGGCGCCTCTAACTTCAACTCTTTGGAAGATGGGGCCACAAGCACCAATATGGCGCCTCTGGTGCAAGGATCATGAAAATCTCTATTTTGGCTCCAAATTTCTTCATTTCTGCTACTTTTTTGCTCCAAATGCATTAAATTGATAAACCTGCAATAAAAACATGAAAATATCATTCTTTAAAGTGTAATATCACCAAAATAAATATAAAATATATACATAAAATAGTACATTATTTTTGGTGTATAACTCGTGCATCCCCTAACTGACCCCTCTAGCCTATGAACGGCCTCACGACTCACCGCTATGGTGCAAGTGACCAACTATGATCTATGTGGTTCACAATTCGTGTGACTCTCAACTCTAGCCTCTGCTGTCTACGGACGTCAGCAAAGCTCACCACTATGACCTACGTGAACAACTAAATTCTAAGTGGTTCATAGCTCGTCTAGCTCTCAACTCCGACCCTTGTGGTCTATGAACTCCAACAAAATCTCACCACTATAGTTTATGTGATCAAATACAGCCTACATAGCTAAAACAACTCCCAACTCTACCCCCAGTAAACTACAAAGATTATCATAACTCAGTACTATGACCAACATAACCAACTGCAGTCTACGTGATCCACAACTTGTGCAGCTCTTGACTCTACCCCTATAATGTAAACATTTTATCACAGGCCACCACTTGACGAACTACGACATACGTTGTCCACAGCTCCCGCAATAATTGACTCTGGCCTCTGCTGCCTACAAACATCATCAAAGCTCACCATTACAATCTACGTGACGAACTATAGCTTATGTGGCTCATAGCTCTAGCAACATCTTATTACATCTTCTGTGGCCAACCGACGCTTCCGAGGCAACCATTTATGGCCCACACAGCCAATTACTACCATAGATTTTAAGCAAGGTCTATGCAACAACTTGGCGCTATAGTCTTATTTCACAACCTTCACGACGGATTACCACCTCCCTAGCATTATACTACAATCCTTGTAGCATGCTATCATCAGTAACTATATTAATTATAGCTAGACTTCAGCTACTATCAATGAATTACGCTTGTACATTTACAATGATCAACTTTGTAATTTTATCTTTCTTAATTCAGGAAAAGAGAATACATATATACTCACCATTCATAATGGATCATTTCAACAGATCTAGACCCCATGATTTTGCACTTTTCGAGGGGTTTTCAAATAAAAATCGAGGTGTCACCTCATGCTTGCTTCTCTTTAATTATCCGAGTATTTGTCTGATTTTTGTTCAACTTTAAGATGCTAACTAATTTCCCAGCCGCAACGGACCTTCCGACACGCATCAATACCAAATATCTCCTAAATCCAACAAATATATATGAACAATAGGACACCTTCCTTAAAGGTATAATGTAGGTGCAAGAAAATTTTTGTGATAAAAAAATAATTTTTTTTTGTTATTATTAATTCCATTCAATATCAAATTTATGCTTTGACACAAACTTTTTTTAACAAAAAAAAAAAAGGGAGAAAAATGTACCTTGTCATGTGCCCTATAAATTTTATATTCTTATATTTATTGAAACTTAATTTCTCAATGTAGACAACAACTAAACCCATACTTTTTAAGTCTAGTCGGTCAACAGTTCCATTTACAAACTCAATGATTCGCACCATATAAAGTAAGAACAGTCTCATTGCTTAAAATATAAAAAAATAAATTAAAAATTGAAAAAAAAAAGGGATGATCTTAATAAGAAAATTAAAAATAATAAAGATTTTCAACGATATATTAGAAGATAGAAAAAAGAAAAAATTGACTTAAAATAACTTCAAATATCTAATGACATGCGCAGGGCTACATGCATGTTGAAACTTGGGGACATGAAGTTTGATTGAGTATGAAAATGATGTTGGACTTCTCATAAAATTTAATATTATTTTGTTTCAAAGTAAAATATATTTTGGAGAAAGGAAGACAATGGATTTGAATATGGTTATGATGTTGAACTCAAAATAATTGATGGTTGTATGAAGCAATTAAAGACATGATAAGGGTTTAAAGACAAAATAAAAAAAAAGGTGTGTAATTAATAAAATTAACATTTGTTCTATATTTATGTGGTGTATAATTAATCATTGAGAATTAGTAAATGTTGATGTTCTTAGAACTTATATACTTCTAGAGCCTCGATTAATTAGAAATCAAAACCATGCATTGGAATAGGATCAGGCAGATTAGAGAAATTCGAAATAAAATAAATTAAACAAAAGCACTATAAAATGATTCCAGAAAAAGACACCAAGCTTTATTATGGAAAACCCTAAGAACGAGAAAAAATCACAGAGCCACACGATCAAAAAATACCAACTATGAAGAACAAAAGATATACAGAAATACTCACTCAGATCTCTTCTGTAAAATCAATGAAACTTACAAGACTTATTCTTCCTTTTAATCTCACAAGAGAATTGCATGTTGAAATCCTTCTCCTCGACTCTTCTCTCCTTTACAAGTACCTTGTAAAAAAATTTCATGTGAGAGTCATAACATTCATCGCTTGAATCGAAAGCTTTAAACCAAATCGAAAGAGAGAATCGCACCAGCGCGCCTGTGCCACTCCTAGGCGCGGGAGTGTCGCATTCTCTGGAATTGGGTGCATAGGTGCCCGAAATACGATGTGGGGGCACTATAGACTCTGGCACTTATGCATCCCATATAAGCAAGGGTGTGTCGTGCTTTCTATTTGCAAGCGCGAGGCACTATCTAGGATTGTGTGTGTTGCGCCTAAAACTTCTCTTAGGTGTTCTATGTTGTTGCAATCAGGCTCCATACACGACACTCTCCCACATGGAGATAGATTTGCACAACACTACGACTTCACCATATTTGTATCTTCATCTGTACCATCTTTGTAGGCGTACAATTGTGTGGCTCAACCTCTGTCTCAACATTTCTACACTCCAACTGAAGCCAAGCATAGCTCTTATATCTCGATGGTCACTATAATCATTAACTTATCTATAAGATCCTGAGTTGTGTGTATCTTCTCCAAGAATAATTGATCATCTTCTGTTAGATTTAAATCTACAAATACTTGTAGGTTGATCTCTACCTTCCATAAAAAAGTGCCATGTTGATTGTTCCTTTCATACCTAAGAATCCATTTCACCGCCTTCCAATGTGAAATGCCTGGATGACCCATATACCTGCTGGCCACTCTCATTGCATATGCAATATATGGTCTGTTATAAATCATATCATATATCAGACTTCCAACTACTGAAGCATATATATTTTTCCTCATTTATGCTTGCTTTACTTCAGACTTAGGCTATAACACCTTAGGTAGCTTAAAGTGTCTACCTAAGGGGGTGCAAAATAGCTTAGTCTCAGTCATGTTGAATCTTTGTAGGATTCTCCACATACTCTTGTTGAACTCAATTTTTGATGAGACCTATCACCTGTAGAAAAAAAGGTTCTAGCCTTAGGATATTCCTAATGGCTCTCTTAGATGACTAGTGAAGGAACCAAAACAATATAGAACTCTAGACAAATCTTCACTACATAAGGTCTCATATGCAAGGTCTCAAATCGTCAACCCTTGGTTGAGAGAATTAGGGTTTAGTCATTAAATCTCAAGTTCAGTTCCTATAGGTGGAAATGTCCTATGTGACCCTTTGACCCTAAAGGTTTAGATTTCTCTTTTGGAAGCTCACTTTGCACCCCTCACGTCTAATGATTTTCTTTTGGTTTGGAAAGAGGCCCCATTGGGTATGAAACTAAATTTAGAGCAAGGAAATGTATATCTTCTCCTGGGACCACTAAAATTGAAACCCTAAAAATCAACAAAACTAAACCTAAAAGAAAATTAAAATCATCTCAAATAAATTATCAAAAAAGAATTAAATAACGAAAATTGACCCAAAGAACAATTAAAATTACCAAGAATGGAAATTTAGAATTTATCAAAATTCTCTAACAAAAAAAATCACTAACTAAAATTAAACCTAAAGCTACATACACCTAAATTACAGTTAAAATCTAACCTTCATTAAAATTTTAAAATTAAACTCTAAATGCCCAAAGATCAAATGCACCCATAAAATCAAATAAAACAAAAACTAAACCCATTTAAAATCAAATCAACTAGAACATGAAAATTTTACATAAGAAAATTAAATCATCAATTAATCCAATTTCCATAAGAAAATTAAAATAAAAAACACATAAATTCATCAAATATATAAAATCAAAATTAAAACACTAATTAAGATTTCAAACTCTAAGTGCCTATTATCAAAGAAAAGCCCCCAAAATCTAAACCCACCAAAGTAAGACAAAATTNAAAAATAAAAAACACATAAATTCATCAAATATATAAAATCAAAATTAAAACACTAATTAAAATTTCAAACTCTAAGTGCCTATTATCAAAGAAAAGCCCCTAAAATCTAAACCCACCAAAGTAAGACAAAATTGAAGCAACCTAAAATTAAAAACAAATGAAGCAATAAAATTTATGAATAAGTAAATCAACTAAGAAATTAAAATTACTAATTAATTAAGTAACAATTTTATATTTAACACAAATAAACAAATCCTAATCATGCCCTAGCATAAATTTTAACCAAAGGCCCAAGCCCCAAAGCCCAAGGCCTAAAGCCAAAACCTAAAGCCTCATAGCTTTAAAAATCATCCATGACTCAATAAACTAATAAAATAATAGGATATAATTATACCTAAGACAAACAAAAAAAGACAAAACTATGGCACTAAAATCCAAAGCTACTAAAACTTATCACTGAGGTCTATACCCACCCAAATCAACTCATGGGGAATAAAATCCAGACCAAATTTGAGCTTCAACCCCCAAACTAAGACCCCCCCTCCATTTTTCTCAAGCTTCTCCCATGCTACCTCCTAACCCACCCGCACTTACGCATATTTTTAATCTCTTTAATTATGCCAGAAAATATATCTCAACTTATATCTAGTGGTTTGTGTGAAAATTGCAATGATTTATGAATTATATAATAGATTTTCATAATAGAGGCACTACACAAGTATACTTATCGTTTCAAGTAATATAATATTTTCTTTAAAAACCTCAGTATCGATCTCATGAGGAATGCTATAACTCTTAAAATTAACTTACCAAAATTCTATTTAAATTGCAAATTAAAAAGATAAAAGTTTTAAAATGATATATTTACCAAAAGTTACTACTAAAAGAGCTTAAAAGAGTAACAACTAAATGTAACAGCTTAACAAAATATAACAAGTGGTTTGGATATTATGGAAAACCTTTCCCCTAGCAAAGAGATTTTCATCTATGTAGGATTCAAATGATTTAAGAAAAAATTAAAGTATTGTTGCAAATAGAAGCATACCTTATTCTTTAACCCCTCCAGGTGCTTACAAAGAACATTAGCTAACTTAAGGCTGATTCCTTAACATCTCGACTCCACGTCAGTGTTATCTAGCCTCTCGCCTCTATATGGCCCTAGTCTGTGCCATCATAATGACTGAATCCCAGTGTAAGGGTACTTAACCTTAGGCCAAGAAGATAAAAATCTAGCCCATCACTCTAAATCTAATCAATTTTATGCCCATCAAAACTTATCTTCTTATTTATTTACACTCCCCCTTAGTTGATCACAATTGCTCTACCTAGAATGAAGTGTGGTATCTACTAGTTGGGTGTCGACACTATTTTAGGTTTGGGGTTGCCCGTTGGAAGCTGTCGGTCACCGGAATCAAAATACTGTCGCCCGCTTTGGAAGGACATTTAATTTACATATATATAATTAAGTTTATAAAAATATGAAATCAAACCGACCCCATATTTTTCATAGTTTAAATGAAAGAGCACTATACCTCAAACCCTATATCTATCTCGAAAGATAAACACAAGACTTGAGGATGAGGCTCGGTCAAATAAACTAAGAAATATATGACATCCATTTAGTTTGTGAAACCATTTTATTTGCCGACAAGTTCCCCTATTTAATATTAAGAATTAAATAGGGTTTATTTTAAGTTGGGTTCGGAAAAGCTTACTATAAAGGCAAGCCCCTATAGTTAATTACATCTAAAATGACCGAAGCCACTTAAGAAAACACTCGATAAAAATCAAGGAATATTATCTCCAAAAAGTTCAAAGGATTAGGAATTTTCAATGAAATTAGACAAAGAGGTGTGAAAAAGGAATTGTTCAAATTTGGAACATTTATTGTAGAATCCAAAGGAAGAAAAACTAGGGGATATCATAGAACCAGAGGGAAACCTCAGTGACTTCCCAAGTAATTCTATTATTTGGCTTCAGTTTTGGTGAGAAATTATTTAAGTGTTTCATCCTGCCAATTTTGTTAATTAGGGCTTATATTCGTGTGAACGATCACACAAATAGCCTGAAAAATATAATAATTTAGGTCGTGACAGAGGGCAACCTCAGAATCCTAAAACGAGTTAGGGCTTATATTATATAGCAGAGCTATACAAAGGCCTAAAGAAAAGTTGAGGATTTATGTTGCACAAGTAAACAACCTCGAAGTCCTATGGATTGTTTTTTAATTCTAAGGAAGAAGGGTTTAGCTGGTGTAGACATGTTTTGTTATTGAAGATGATCGTGCTGCTCACGATGCTAGATGTAAGCTCCTTATCGTAGCAAGTTTACGTTTTCTAATGTGTCAAGTCATGATGTCAAATCAGATGTCGCTATAGTTATAGTTCTTTAAATATTATGGGGCATATTAAAGTTGATTAGAGAGACACCGGCTAGGATCCTACAGTTCTCTTATTTTGGCACCATTATTTTCGTTCAGATTCACTTAGTCCAAATGAATTTACTAAACTTAACTTAATGAGTTCCATACTTTCATTTAGACCATGGGAAATCTTGTTAGCAACCGTAGGTTACCTCCTCCAAGGGATTTCCGATCATTCGATAGAGACATCTTAATTTAGTTGCAATTATTATTTTGTGATGTTTGTGATTAAATTTTGAGTTGTCTTATCTTTTGAATGTTGTGGCGTTGAATTTTATCTTGGTCAATTTTAACTTGGTTTTGGTTTTATTTTTGTGGCTATCCTAGCAGTTTTGATTTCCATGCAGGGTGACATCGTTGTTTAGCATGCAAGTTCGTAAGCATAAAAGTATAGTGTAGAAAGAACGAGAAAAGAATACACTGTAAACTGTAAAATTGTACCTGGTGAGTCTTCTCATTCCTCCACCTGAAAGTCAGAATTGTAAAGCACATATATGTATATACAATTTTGCAGGAATTAAAGCATGATTATAAGGAAAGTAGAAAATACAAGTTTGAGTTGTGTCTACTAGACCTTATATCATATTTTGGTGATTACAAATTCTAAGGATGATTCTATTAAGCAAATCATAACAAGTTCAGATGTCCTTCAACATTTCCAAAGGCTTATGAAAAAGGTTTCGGGTATTACCCTAGACATTTTCATAGTCTATGGGATTATCATGAGTTTGTATTGATCTTATTATGTTTACAATGGTGTTCATCCAATTAATACTCTTATTCTTAGTGAATTATGATGTTTTGATTATCTCTTAAGTGGGGTAACCATCACTTGATATCTCACTTAATGATTANGTAGGATTATCATGAGTTTGTTTTGATCTTATTATGTTTACAATGGTGTTCATCCAATTAATACTCTTATGCTTAGTGAATTATGATGTTTTGATTATCTCTTAAGTGGGGTAACCATCACTTCATATCTCACTTAATGATTATATAGGTAAAGACCTTTTGGGGGCAACTTGACTTATTTAAGGAATTTAATTAATTTGATTTTGAAAATGGGCTTGTAGTGTTTTAAAAGATTTTAAATTAATTATAAGTTATTTTCTAAAACCTTATTAAACAAAATTTTTATTAAGCGTAGTTCACTATTAAGCCCTTAAGGTTTAATGGGTAGATTTGTAAAAAAGGTTTTTTAATATTTATATTCTTAATTCTTATCATGAATTATAAATCATCTCAAAACCCTTAGTCAGGGGTTAAANATTTAATTAATTTGATTTTGAAAATGGGCTTGTAGTGTTTTAAAAGATTTTAAATTAATTATAAGTTATTTTCTAAAACCTCATTAAACAAAATTTTTATTAAGCGTAGTTCACTATTAAGCCCTTAGGGTTTAATGGGTAGATTTGTAAAAAAGGATTTTTAATATTTATATTCTTAATTCTTATCATGAATTATAAATCATCTCAAAACCCTTAGTCAGGGGTTAAAATCAGCAAGTTATGATCTTCAAAAAATCAAACCCTCACCTTAATATCTTCCTATTTAATTATTCTTCCAAATTTCATTAACTTGAAAAATTATAAATTTTTCATTTATGAAATTCAAAGTGAGGTTGGTTTCTACCACTTATCCCTTTTATGTTCCAATCATCAAGACATGTTATTTTAAGATCACTTATTACCCATTTACCCTTTTAATTAGACCTAAATATTAATTAAGCTTTAAATTCCAAAATTACACTTTTGCCCCAAAGGCCTTAACACCCTATAATTCATTAAATTAGACTTAAATGGCTTGAAAATTCTATGTCACCTCACTCATGGGTTAATTAAAACATCAAAGGAGAAAATGTGACTTTTCCAAGTTTATTTAATTTTTATAATTATTTTTAATGCAAAAATAGGGATTTTCAATGAAAATTTAAATAACTCCATCAAAGGAAGACTTCAGTCCTTAACAAAATTATTGGAAGTTTCTCTAGGTTAGAGGACCACTTGGAACAATTTTCATGATTTTTAGAGGTTTAATTTAATTATTAGAATTATTTGTTTTTGAGTATTAATTAAATATAAAATAATATTTAGATAAAAAATTAAATTTTACATATTTATTAAATCTCTTTGAGTCCAGGAAACCCAAAGAAACAAACTTTATATTTTGTGAATTATATTTTAATTTTTAGAATTATTTTAATAAAAATTTAGGGAAAATCCATTTTCAAGCCTTTTAAAACTAATATCTTGACTTAGAAAATTGGAAAATTTTATTTTAATTTATTTCAAGTGATCACAAAGCCAAATGGGATATTTTAGTGTGTTTTTACAATTTTGTGATTTTTATGATTTTTAATTAATTTTTAATTATTTAAAGGCTTAAAATTAGCTCAAAAATGAAATATTTATTTTTATTTAAATTTTATTTTCCTTAGGTTTTTCTAGTTATAAGGAGCTCCAAAAACCAACTTTGGTATTTTTTTGAATTGTAGTTTAATTATTATATTTATTTTAATGTCAAAAATGTCGTTTCACTTGATTAATCCATTTAAGTGATCAAATTAACTCCAATTAACTTAATTTTTTTATGGAGAGCTCCCCTAACATTAAATTACAGTGTGGAATAGTTTTTATGTCATTTACAGTCATAATTATTCCAAATTAATGTTATTTTATTTTTTTACGTTTGGTGACAATTAGGATTATTTTTAATGAGTTAAATCAAGTTTATATTTTTTCTACGGCTCTCTGACCACAATGAACCTACCAAGACAAATTTTATATTTTTCTGTGAATATTTTAATTATTATAATATTTAAACCAAAACATAGACCATTAACTTAAAAATTAGATATCTATGCCTAGAGGTCCCCCCTAACCTTGGAAAAATCATCAAAAGAATCATAATAACATGTAGAATCAAAATCCCAAAGCTCAATTCATGGTGAGATGTCTATGCAAATGGAGAGTTAAAATAAGGAAAACACCATTTTATTAATTAAAAATAATACATCCATCAAATAAATTTGAAATTTTTTCACATTGTTCTCCTCTCTTCACTGAGCTACAGAGTATTTTTATTTTATTTTTATGATTTTTTTACACAAAGTTAAGGATTTTTTAAGTTATGGGTATTTATTTAAATAAAAAAAATTCCCTATTTTTCTACATATCTGTTTTATCCTCGTACGCGTTGAATGAACACGTGTAGCCGCGTGACTGGGCACCGCCATCGGCATCAGCTCTACGCTTTATGCACTACACTCCGTCCTGCGTAATCAAGGCTGTGCGTGCGATACACGGAAGATCAGACAACGTGTGGTCATCGTCCCCGATGCCCTAGACCGAGAACCGTCCATTTCCAAACCCTAATATCTTTCTTGATTCTTAACCAAATCAAGTGTGATTTTTTTTCTATAGACTCGTCTTGACAGGTAGAGCATATCTATATGGTTAATCGACCCTTAGATCAACTCTATGCAAATGGAGAGTGAAATGAAGCTTGGTTTAGGGTTAACTTTCAATACCTTGGCCCAAGAGGGGAAGCCTCGATTAGATGCTTGTGGAAGCTTCGTCTTAGGGATGGAGCTTCAAGTCGTGGTGAATCGCCTAGATATGAATTCAACTAAGTCTGAATTAGGGGTTTGAGCAAAGTCCACCTTAGGGTGCCCTGGTGATGGGGATTTTGTGGGGGATCTTATTCTGTTGTTGTAGGATGGTATGTGTGTAATTAATTTGAATTTGGTGGAAGTTTGGAGGTTGTCCTATTTCGGCTTAGGGATTGAGCTCTAAAATTGAGCTCGAGCAGTAGATTTGAGTGGCTAAGAATGATTGGGTTAAGCTCAAGAGGTCTCAGGGAAGCTTTGGAAGCAATTTGGTAGAGTCTCCCCAAGGAATTTCAAGCTCTCCCCCTTTAGCCATTAAGGAGGGGTTTAAAAAGAGGGGCTTGGAGTGGCCACCAGGGGAAATTGGTGGGTGCTTTAGGTTGCTTATGCGGATGCCAATAATGTGCAAAAATCCAATTGGGATGAGACAGCTTGGATGGGTTTAATTTTGAGTTTTGTCCTAGGTGGTGTTTTTGAATTTGGGTTTTCTGGCTACCAAGGTGGCTGGCCGACCAGGGAGGGGTCACCATCCCACTAAGGGAGTTCAGGGCTTGGTTTTGGTGAAGTCATTTGGGGTTGGTCATGTGTAAAGGCATGAGAATGAAATAGTATGGAAAAAGGGCTATTTTGGGTTAATTTGGGTCAAATCATGATTTGGGGCTGGGTTCACCCATCAAGGTTGGTTTGGGTGCTGAGGGAAATGAGGAGGTTCGGCTTAATTAGCATGGTGAGGTCTCTATCCAAAGAGATTTGGCTAAACATGGGTTAAAGTGACTCATGGGAGGGGTTAAAAGAATCATAAGGATATTTAAATGTTTTTTAGACTCTTTACAATAACAGCTTGATGATGTGGCATGGCTCTCATGGCTTGCATATGGCTTGGAAGTGGCTCAATGGCTTGTCCTTGGCTTGGTCAACTTTCATGAGGAGGAATTTTTGAATTTATGAAATATTTTGGTTGAGTTTGGCATGATGCTTGATTTGGAATGATTTTATTTTGGATTTAGGACTTTAGGAATGATTTTAATCAAATGGATGATGGAAAGAAATAATTTTCATGTGGGCTTTGGACCTGGGCTTTTGGAATTAAGTGTAGTGGGCTTTGGGCTTTGGGCTTTTAAAAAGGAAATTGAGTTTGGACTAATATTTGGACTAATTAAATGTTGAGTTTGGTGTAGGAATATGTCATGAAGAATTTGGCACAATTTCAAGTAATTTTGAGTTGAATTGGTGGGCCAATTTGGCAGATTTAGGCATATGGTCAAAATTGGGCCTTTTTGGATTTGAATGAAATTGGGCTTGCAATTGGATCAAATTGGGCTTGAATTTTGTTTAGAATAGAATTGAGGATGCTGAATTTTGGTTTGGAATTGAAATTGGGCTAGATTGGGGTCAATTGGGCTAAGAATGGGATTAATTTGGGGGCATTTGGGCTCTTAAGGGTGACCAAAGGAAAATATGTNAGCCCTAGCACAAATTTTAACCAAAGGCCCAAGCCCCAAAGCCCAAGGCCTAAAGCCAAACCCTAAAGCCTCATAGCTTTAAAAATCATCCATGACTCTTGACTAATAAAATAATAGGATATAATTATACCTAAGACAAACAAAAAAAGACAAAACTATGGCACTAAAATCCAAAGCTACTAAAACTTATCACTGAGGTCTATACCCACCCAAATCAACTCATGGGGAATAAAATCTAGACCAAATTTGAGCTTCAAACCCCAAACTAAGACCCCCCCCTCCATTTTTCTCAAGCTTCTCCCATGCTACCTCCTGACCCAACCCGCACTTACGCGTATTTTTAATCTCTTTAATTATTCCAAAAAATATATCTCAATTTATATCTAGTGGCTTGTGTGAACACTTGCAATGATTTATGAATTATATAATAGATTTTCACAATAGAGGCACTACACAAGTATACTTATCGTTTCAAGTAATAGAATATTTTCCTTAAAAACCTCAGTATCAATCTCATGAGGAATGCTGTAACTCTTAAAATTAACTTACAAAAATTCTTTTTAAATTGCAAATTAAAAAGATAAAAGATTTAAAATGATATGTTTACCAAAAATTATTACTAAAAGAGCTTACAAAAAGTAACAACTAAATGTAACAGCTTAACAAAATATAACAACTAGTTTGGATATTATGGAAAACCTTTCCCCTAGCAAAGAGCTTTTAATCTATGTAGGTTTCAAATGATTTAAGAAAAAATTAAAGTACTGTTGCAAATAGAAGCATACCTTATTCTTTAACCCCTCCACGTGCTTGCAAAGAACATCAGCTAACTTAAGGCTGATTCCTTAACATCTCGACTCCACGTCAGTGTTATCTAGCCTCTCGCCTCTATATGGCCCTAGTCTGTGCCATCATAATGACTGAATCCCAGCATAAGGGTACTTAACCTTAGGCCAAGAAGATAAAAATCTAGCCTATCACTCTAAATCTAATCAATTCTATGCCCATCAAAACTTATCTTCTTATTGATTTACACTCCCCCTTAGTTGATCACAATTGCTCTACCTAGAATGAAGTATGGTATCTACTAGTTGGGTGTCGACACTATTTTAGGTTTGGGGTTGCCCGTTGGAAGCTGTCGGTCACCGAAATCTAAATATTGTCGCCCGCTTCGGAAGGAAATTTAATTTACATATATATAATTAAGTTTAGAAAAATATGAAATCAAACCGACCCCATATTTTTCATAGTTTAAATGAAAGAGCACTATACCTCAAACCCTGTATCTATCTCGAAAGATAAATACAAGACTTGAGGATGAGGCTCGGTCAAATAAACTAAGAAATATATGACATCCATTTAGTTTGTGAAACCATTTTATTTGCCGACAAGTTCCCCTATTTAATATTAAGAATTAAATAGGGTTTATTTTAAGGTGGGTTCGAAAAAGCTTTCTATAAAGGCAAGCCCCTATAGTTAATTACATCTAAAATGATCGAAGCCACTTAAGAAAATACTCGATAAAAATTAAGGAATATTATCTCCAAAAAGTTCAAAGGATTAGGAATTTTCAACGAAATCGGACAAAGAGGTGTGAAAAAGGAATTGTTCAAATTTTGAACATTTATTGTAGAATCCAAAGGAGGAAAAACTAGAGGATATCATAGATCCAGAGGGAAACCTTGGTGACTTCCCAAGCTATCCTATTGTTTATCTTCAGTTTTGGTGAGAAATTATTTAAATGTTTCATCCTGCCAATTTTGTTAATTAGGGCTTATATTCGTATGAACGATCACACAAATAGCCTGAAAGATATAAGAATTTAGGTCGTGACAGAGGGCAACCTCAGAATCCTAAAACGAGTTAGGGCTTACATTGTATAGCAGAGCTATACAAAGGCCTAAAGAAAAGTTGAGGATTTATGTTGCACAAGCAAACAACCTCGAAGTCCTATGGATTATTTTTTAATTCTAAGGAAGAAGGGGTTTAGCTGGTGTAGACATGTTTTGTTATTGAAGATGGTCGTGTTGCTCACGATGCTAGATGCAAGCTCCTCGTTTTACGTTTTCTAATGTGTCAAGTCATGATGTCAAATCAGATGTCCCTACGGTTATAGTTCTTTAAATATTATGGGGCATATTAAAGTTGATTAGAGCAACACCGGTTAGGATCCTACAGTTCTCTTATTTTGGCACCATTATTTTCGTTCAGATTCACTTAGTCCAAATGAATTTACTAAACTTAACTTAATGAGTTCCATACTTTCATTTAGACCGTGGGAAATCTTGTTAACAACCGTAGGTTACCTCCTCCAAGGGATTTTCGATCATCCGATAGAGACGTCTTAATTTAGTTAAAATTATTATTTTGTGATGTTTGTGATTAAATTTTGAGTTGTCTTATGTTTTGAATGTTGTGGCGTTGAACTTTATCTTGGTCAATTTTAACTTGGTTTCGGTTTTATTTTTGTGGTTATCCTGGCAGTTTTGATTTTCATGCAGGGTGACATCGTTGTTTAGCATGCAAGTTCGTAAGCATAAAAGTATAGTGTAGAAAGAACGAGAAANCCACTAAAACTAGGTCACCTAGGGTTAGTCCTAAGGTCTAACCATCCTATGTGGGACTCCCCTTGAGCTCCTCCATACTGACCTGACCTACTAGGTGCTAGAAGCTAGGACCAACATGTGGAACTTTAAGTTGAGCAAAGAAGAGTTTGGGAATTTCTAATGGTGAGGGTTCCCTTTCTAGTCATCTAAGAATAGTAAATGGGAAAGTCTTATAGCTAGACCCTAGGCTACTAAAGAGGAAAAACTAGACCTCAACCAAAAATGAGGTCAACATTGGGTGAAATCATAGCCCGCTCAGGTCATTATGTTTCTCAACGGATTTTAATCTCACAAGTGGTCAGTTTGCAAAGTAAATGAAGATTCAATGAAAATATCATCACAATTTTTAAGAGTAAAAAGAAATCAGGAGAGATCCATTTCAATTTTATTACTTCCTTTATCTAAACTTATTTTTCATAAAGTAGGTCCAATAAATCTTCTTGTAGAGGAACATGCGGATGATCTTTACATTATTCTTATTTAATGTTAGAGGTGCATACTTTAGGGGATGAGGCAATACCTGAGATTGGAAACACATAAGCTAATGTATTAGGGACAATCTTGTCCTTGGGTTTGACCTTATTAAAATTTCAAAAATCATCAAGTAGTTATTTGGAAGGAGATTTTGTTAGAAATTGGAAGTAAAGAAGGGAGGTGAGATGGGTAGAATAGTTAACCTCATTCATCTATCATATTTTTATGTTTATTAGTGTGATTAAAGACTTGGGGAGGATCAAAACATCCAATTTAAATGATAGGGACCAATTTTTGGTCATGCAAATAAGCCTAGAACCCTGGGCACCAAAGTGTCGGGAAGTGTACTGGCGCCTAGGCGCCAATATACCGATGCCAAGGGGTTGCACCTAGGTGTCATGGCACCACTATAATGGCGCCTAGGCGCTAGACCTTTCTGCTTGACAAAATCAACAAAACCGCCTCGGCTTAGGTCATTTTTGCATGAGCTCCTCCCCGACTCTTCTCTGGCGATAAGAGGGTGGTACTTAGAACATCCTTTCCCTTTGCATTTGAGCTCATTCTTGAGGATTTGGAGTGTGGAATTTATCTCTCTAAGGTAAGTTTATGCACCGTGAGCTTGCATTTCCATTCTTCATCCAGGATTTTTAGGATTTTTAAGAAATCAGTGAAGAAGAAGAGATTATTGTGGGGAGAGATTGATTAAGCCTTTAACTTATATATTATGTGCATCCATTTTATTTCTTGAGCCTCTTTTCATCAAAATTTTCATTGTTCTATCTTGAAATGACATTTAAAACCAAAGTTAGCAAAAGTGAAAGTTCTTTTGATAGAAAGAAATTTGTTAGTTCCAAAGGTCAAGAGTGTTATAATGAATTCCTTGTATCAANGGTTTATGCACCGTGAGCTTGCATTTCCATTCTTCATCCGGGATTTTCAGGATTTTTAAGAAATTAGTGAAGAAAAAGAGATTATTGTGGGGAGAGATTGATTAAACCTTTAACTTATATATTATGTCCATCCATTTTATTTCTTGAGCCTCTTTTCATCAAAATTTTCATTGTTTTATCTTGAAATGACATTTAAAACCAAAGTTAGCAAAAGTAAAAGTTCTTTTGATAGAAAGAAATTTGTTAGTTCCAAAGGTCAAGAGTGTTATAATGAATTCCTTGTATCAATGATGCTAATTGCGGAGTGGAGTTTCATTAGCCCTAGGGGTGTTGAGTAAATTTTTATTGTATTTCCTCATTGGTAGGCCTTGCTCTATAATACTTTTGTGACTGTCATTCTTTTAGTTAGGGAGTTCTATGCTAACCTCCCTTAAGCCTCTCCTAATTTGGTCTTTGTGAGGGAGAAGCGAGTGGTTATCTCTCCTTCACGTATTAATGCACAATTTTTGNACGGAGTGGAGTTTCATTAGCCCTAGGGGTGTTATGTAAATTTTTATTGTATGTCCTCATTGGTAGGCCTTGCTCTATAATACTTCTGTGACTGTCATTCTTTTAGTTAGGGAGTTCTATGCTAACCTCTCTGAAGCTTCTCCTAATTTGGTCTTTGTGAGGGAGAAGCGAGTGGTTATCTCTCCTTCACGTATTAATGCACAATTTTTGTTAAAATTGTCCCAGTGAATTTTTACTCTAGCTTTGCCCCCACTGACTCTGATCTTGAAGAGATTACCAGGTTTTTAACCAATGGGTAATGAGTGTAGAAGGTGAGAAATGACCATAAGGTCAGGTTTTCTTCATCCAAACTCAATGCACCTTCCAAATCCTGACATTACTTCTCTCAACCAAGCTTCTTCCCTCTACCAATCAGAGTGAGGTGACATATGAGAGAGTTGCTTTCAAATACTATATTCAAACTATGAAAACAATAGACGTTAATTCTCTTATTTACGATTCTATTACCAAGGCTTCAAAGGGAGGATCTACTTTATGGTTAGGACACCCCTCTATTATTTTTTTCCCTTCATAAGTAGACTGGTGCTGGGTTTGAGAAATGGGAGTGGTTTCTTCATCAATTAAAGCACATTAGTAAGGCAACTGTGAGTATATATGATAAACATGCTATTTTTGGGCACGGAGCGAGTTCTTTCATGCTCCTTCTTCTTCTCAAACATCTACTTCATATTCCCAATCTCAAACCTCCATGAGCATGGCTTCAATGTATGAGTGCTTGAAGATCGTAGAGGATGATATCGTCATTACTCAAGCCCAAGTTTATGATAATGTAAACTATTAGGGACATTTAGATTGGTAGAATAAGTATCAAAGAAATCATGAAACTTAAGTTTATGCTTCTTAAATAGAAATGTATAGACAAAATCAGAGGATTGGAGGTGAGAATAGTTGGAGTTCCCTACATATCCTCCTTACCAGTTATATGAGCAGGGAAGGGCAATGGAGGAGGATTCAGAGGAGGAAGCTGATGCTGAAGCTAGTGATGACATTGATAATGATGAGGAGGATGAGTAATAGATTTTTATTTTCATATGATGTACTGATGTTTTTATTTTCCCTAATATTGTATTGTTGTATTTACTTTTTATTCTATTGTAATGTACATTTTCTCTTGTTGTTGATGTTATGGATGTACTTGATTACTATACATTGATGATTTGGACTTTATGTGAACTTATTTGTTGTAATATTATAGTTCTTTTTAATGAAAATTTCATGTTAAAACTATTGAACTGAGATTTACTCACTATTACATACTTGTCTTCTTTGTTTATACCTATATATCTTTTAAGACAGACTCATCTGATAGAAAGTAATTCAGTTCTATTTTCTCACTACTCTTATTTCTGTTCCAAATGTTATAAATGCTAAAAAATAAGTTCTGAGGGGGGAGAGAATTTTTAAAAGCATAATATTATTTGTCCTCGTTAACCTGCACTTAAAATTGTTATGTTTTTAGAAGGACTTGAAGAATGTGGTGTTAACTTTATGTTACTTCAATTTTGATTATAAGAAAGATATAGTATATTTATTTGAAGTTCTATGTAAATAAGACTATTCTAGAGTTAAGTTATCTTGTAGAAAACAGGTAAAAAAAATGATTTTACCATTTATTGTAGGAAATAGTTATATATTTAAAAAATTAGGAATCCTTAGATTTACAGTTTATAAGAATTGAGCCTCTCTTAAAATTTATATCGACTAATATTTTTAATTTTTGAAATTTTTAAAAGTGAACTAGAGTGTTAGGTTTTACTTTAGGGAGATGATAGTGAAATTCAAAATTATTTAAGGTCTATCCAAATATACTAATCCTTTTATATATGTGTTAAGGATTGAAAAAGATCTTAAAGAAAAGAAAGTTAAAGATATATATATATATATA
>JXCR01145606.1:124731-162330 GCA_002079205.1 Phalaenopsis hybrid cultivar
CAATTCTAAAGCCAAGTAATCCTATAGGGACTCTTCTTGAATTCTCTTATAATGATCTTACCTACTAAATGCTAGAGGTTAAGATCAATATGTGAAACTTCAAGTTGAGTAAAGAGAAGAGTTTTGAATTTTTAATGGTGGGTTACCTCTTCTAATTTTCTAAGATTAGTCAATAGGAAAGTCCTATGGCTAGACCTAGGCTTACTAAAGAAGTTTTCTAGACCTCAACCAAAAGTGAGGTCAACAAATACTAAATGTGTTTATATTTCAAAAATATTAGTCAATCTTTATAAATAGAGTGGTTTTAGTCTATTTTCTATACTTCCTAAGGATCCCATGTTTGACAAATATAAATGATTGTTGAAGTAGATAGAAAATCAAAATTTAGAAGTTGAATACAAGGTTTTCTTATACCCTAGTTCTAAGTTGATTTACTAAAAATTTTCTAAAGTTACACTATGACATTTTTTAGATAAAATTGTTGATAATTTTATTGAAACCCACATCCTGAAATCAATAAAATTAATTTTAAAAATTCTAGTGTTACTTGAGGGCAAGTAATGTTTAAGTTTGGTGGATTTTGATGTGTCTTAAAGTATGCTTAAGTTTATTTATATTTTGCACATGTTTATTGATGAAATTGCACTTTAAATAAAGGTATTTTTTGGTTTTTCTTGCAGGTATAATAGGTAGGATGCATGAAGTGAAGCGGAGCTAAAATGGAGTAATGTAGAAGCAAAATGGATCAAGCTGAGGACCAGCAGACTGGCACTTAGGCACCAGCCTTAGGGTGCCAAGACGCTCTACCCAAGTGCCTTGGCACCAGCTTACTAGATGTCTAGGAGCCAAAACTGAGAGACTGGCGCCAAGGCGCTAGCAACTTTCAAGGAGTTTTTCTGCAGTTTCTTTAGAACAGCTTGGGAAGTTATATGGTTGATTTAAGCACTTCAAGGGAGCACTAAAAATGAATCTAAAGCCTTGGAAAGTCCAAGAAGGAAGGAGAGTCATAGTGTAAAGTTAGGGTTTTGTATTTTCCACTTTCTTAGAGAGATTGGAGAGGAATTAGAGAGAGATTTGTAAGGGGATATACTCAGCATTGCAGGGAGCACTTGGAAAGCTTTTGGGATAAAATTTTCATTTCTTTTCTCATTGATAAAGTTAAGTATTGTGTTTTATATTATCTTATACTATTTGTAAACACATTTCTAGTGGGTTTTATTTGTTATAAGATGATGATCTGTGGTGTCTTGTTCATGCACTGTGAGTATATCTTTCTTTCCTTTCTCTTGTGATGAATAAATTGAATGTGTAGAATGGTAGGATGCTTATAGAATTTATCTTTAGACATTAATTTGATGAGTATTCTTCAAAGCATAATTTACTTTTCTTACTAGCCATATGAACTGTTATATTTGTTGTGATCCATTATGACTCGGAAGAGTGATGAAGAAATGATTAGAGTATTCACGTTGAACTATAGGTTATGAAGCATAAGCAAACTATAAGGAGATGCAAATAGATAGGGAAATGGGCTTTGATAGGTTCAAATTGGGGTTTAAGGAATTAAAATCAGTTTAACCAAACTATTTTATGAACTCATAAGAAAGAAAATTAGAGAATTGCTCCTACTTGTCTCTAGCCACATTTGCAATTTGTCTCTAGTCTCACAACTTATACCTGAACGCATTTGAGCCATATCCATTGAAGGTGCACTTGACAAATTTTGAGCAAGCTTACTCCTGGACCCTGCAGTGACATGATCATTTGTAAAGCACCCAAATACTTTAAATGAGATTGATTTATCAAATTATCACTCCATNAGAATTAAAATCAGTTTAACCAAACTACTTTATGAACTCATAAGAGGGAAAATTAGAGAATTGCTCCTACTTGTCTCTAGCCACATTTGCAATTTGTCTCTAGTCTCATAACTTATACCTGAACGCATTTGAGCCATATCCATTGAAGGTGCACTTGACAAATTTTGAGTCAAGCTTACTCCTGGACTTTGCAGTGACATGATCATTTGTAAAGCACCCAAATACTTTAAATGAGATTGATTTATCAAATTATCACTCCATGCTACTTCAAATAATTCTTCATTCAAAGGTTCAGACAGATTACTGTTAATAAAAAAAATAGTATGGTTTACTAATTCAGCCTAATATTAATTTGGTAAGCCTACGTGCAGCCCCATGCTCCCGGCACACTCCGTGTTTGCTCTATTCATGCACTTAGCTACTCCATTGTACTTTGAAGTTCTTGGGATGGTCTACTCATGCAAGATCTCCTTTGTAGTATAGAAATTCCTAAACCTCTGTTCACGATACTCCTCTCCATTATCTAATCTGAGACAGTTCAGCTTCAAGCACGTCTCATTTTATATCATAGACTTTCACTTTTTAAGAACTTCAAATTCTTTAGAATTTTTACTTTAAGGAGTAAACTCATACCTTGTTGGTTTGATTGTCAATAAATGTGATAATGTAGTAAGAATAATCTCAGTGAATCAAAATTTTAAAGAAATAAAAATTAAGAAGTCAGATGACATTAATAATAATAATAATAATAATAATAATAATAATAATAATAATAATATGGATTTTTAAGGACATATAAAAACATAGAATAAGACTAAATAGTCATAAAATAACTTCAAACATCCAATGACATATGCATGGCCACATGGCATGTTGAAATTTGAGGAATTTAATGTATAGATATTACGAGCTTTTGCTAACTTCTATTCTATGGGGGTTGATTTAGTATGAAAATGAGGCAATTTATCATACAATTTATTGTTGGACTTAACATAAATTCTAATATTTTTCCATTTAAAATAAAATATATTTTGGAGAAAGGAAGATAATGGAATTGAATATGGTTTTCATGTTGAGCNCCATTTAAAATAAAATATATTTTGGAGAAAGGAAGATAATGGAATTGAATATGGTTTTCATGTTGAGCTAAAATTAATTAATGGTTAAATGAAGGAAAAGGTTTTAAGAAAAGAAGAAGAAAAAAAAAGGGTTGAGTTTATAAAATTAACAATTGTTCTTTTTAAATAAATTATAAAAATTATATATTTATGTGTGGTCTAATTAATCATTGAGATAAAAGTTGATAATCTTCATATATTTTCCAAACAATGGTTGAAATTACTATTTTTATAACAGTTTAATATTATGTTTAAAAAATCAAAATTTTAAGGATATGCTTATCCATGCCACTCAAATAAACAATATATGCATATTTAATATAAAAATAGAGCTGCAAATTGATATATTTACAAGCATTAAAATCATATAATTAACATTTTGAAAATATATTCATAATAAAAATCAATAAATTTATCATGAATGATAATATATCATATAAATTTAATTCTATGAACATGCAAGATTTAAATTTTATGCTAAAAATTGGCCCTTACAAACTATAAGCACAATTATGACAAATATTGGTAGTGGCAATGATAGGGTTGTGCAACAAGTCGATTTGATTGGATGAGTTCACAAATTTGTTAAACCAATTAAATCAATTTAAATAACTAACAATAAATAGGTCAAATAAGATGTAAAATAAAACAAAATCTAATGAAAATATAATTTGATTTATTAGTTCTAATTTGAATTAACTAAAATTATAAATTCTAATGAAGAAATGTGTATTAGGTCAATTTAGTTTAATTGATTGATTGATTTATTAAACCAATTAATTAATGGATTTAGTTCAACCACAATATAATTTATTTTCATTTATTAGCCTTTTTATTTCCAAACCACTCCAATATCATATATCCAAATAACCCTTAGTTTGGAACTAAAACCAAATCTTAATTTCTTAAAATAAATAAAATATTCAATCAAATATGTTCAATTCACATTTTTTTTGGTTCAATTCAATTAATATACACTTATAGCCAATGAAATCTCATATAAGCAATTATTTTTTATTTCTAATTTTATTTTTTTTATTCTTATTTTTTGTCTATCATTTATTTGCATCATAAATATTTTTTCTTGCTCGAATACGTAGCAAATTGGTTAAAAAATAAAGTAACAAANTGGTTCAATTCAATTAATATACACTTATAGCCAATGAAATCTCATATAAGCAAATATTTTTTATTTCTAATTTAATTTTTTTATTCTAATTTTTGTCTAACATTTATTTGCATCATAAATATTTTTTCTTGCTCGAATACGTAGCAAATTGGTTAAAAAATAAAGTAACAAAATCTTATGGTACAATATTCTAGCAGTCCCCTGCTCCATAATAATAATAATAATAATAATAATAATAATAATAATAATAATAATAATAATGAATATTTTTGCTTCTCAAGATTAACTAACATGACATGGCCTTTTTCAATAACCAAAATAAACATGTGCCATTTGGTGTTTATATGAGCAATCAAACAAACTTTGTTTCTACACATACACTTTGATAGCTTCAATTACTACCTAAAAAAAAACTTTAAACTGTAATTAAAAATTTGTGCACTTGCTTACAATCAAAACTAATACATTCAAATAATCTATGTTTTATATTTTCTTAAGAACTTTTTGGGGGACTTTCTAATAATCTTAATAAGTTATTACTGTCACATTAATCTAGTTGGCTAACTTAATAATTTTAAAATAGTTTTATAATAAAACTGAATTTTTTAAGCTTGACCTTCTACTATAAGTTGATTATGTTCAACTTTTTGCAACAAAAAGTTTATTATACTTGCAATAGCTTGTGAAACATTTAATTTCTTCACAATAATTTTGCAATTGATTTTACATGTATTTGCAGCTGCTCCAAATGAATCATTCCCAACTAAGTTTGAAAATTTATCTCAGAAACAATTGAACCTTCAAGAATTGATTCGAACATTAACTCGAATTAAGGTCGAATCTATCACGACCTGAATCAAGAGCATGGAATTACTAAAGAGAGAATTGTCGGTCGGACTGAAGAAACATATCTAACAATTTCATTTTATAACTAAATTTAAAATCAAACCACAAAAGAGTTATTCTAATTCATAAAATTTAAAGATACAATGAGTTTGTAAATATTTTATATATTTACAGCTAAAAAAAGTAAAAGCTAACTCATTATACCTAATAGTTCGCTCTCTATGGTGCTTGTACACGTAGTCCTTAGAATCCATCTAGTCTAAAAAGTTTGACTTAAAACTACTCCATGAGAAGATATTTATAAATTACAACAATTTTCATTCTAAAATATTTTGTAAATGCGTAGTAACAGTATAATANTACCTAATAGTTCGCTCTCTATGGTGCTTGTACACGTAGTCCTTAGAATCCATCTAGTCTACAACTACTTTTCTTGTAAAATGTTAGCAATTAAAGTTTGAGTTAAAACTACTCCGTGAGAAGATATTTATAAATTACAACAATTTTCATTCTAAAATATTTTGTAAATGCGTAGTAACAGTATAATATTGTGTAGTAAAAGAGAGTAGTAAAAAAACAAACTTCATTTACATTCATTTATTTATAACATACATTTCATAATTGGGAGTCACAATCTAAAAGTATACTTAAAAATATTAATATGTTTAACTTTTTCCAACCTACCATAAATGTAGAAATTTTTTTTCTTTTCCATTTCAATTTCCATGCACATTTGCATTGTGTTCCCTTATCAGTATCAATCAGGGGTGACTCTCATACGTATGCATATATCATATTTTATTCATTTTTTCTTGCAATTAACATTTAAAAGAAAAGATATTATTTTGTATTAAAATAAAAACTAAAAACATGGTAAATAAACATAACTATTCTCAAATAAAACACATTTACTCACCTCGACAGTGTTGTCCATTATCATTTTTTCATCAAATCAATTTAGTTTTTAAATACACCTCTAATAACAATTTAAATGTACTTGTTCGGGCTAATATTTCCTTCTATTAATTCTAAATTTTCTATCATTATTTTAATAATTTATTTATTTAGTTAGTTACTTATTTACTTATNATTTTTTTCTTTTCCATTTCAATTTCCATGCACATTTGCATTGTGTTCCCTTATCAGTATCATTCAGAGGTGACTCTCATATGTATGCATATATCATATTTTATTCATTTTTTTCTTGCAATTAAGATTTAAAAGAAAAAAATATTATTTTGTATTAAAATAAAAACTAAAAAATGGTAAATAAACAGAACTATTCTCAAATAAAACACATTTACTCACCTCTACAGTGTTGTCCATTATCATTTTTCATCAAATCAATTGAGTTTTTAAATACACCTCTAATAACAATTTAAATGTACTTGTTCGGGCTAATATTTTCTTCTATTAATTCTAAATTTTCTATCATTATTTTAATAATTTATTTATTTAGTTAGTTACTTATTTACTTATATAAACATATATACATATATTTGTATTATATAAACATATATATGTATATATGTAGAAATATCCAAGTAAATCTTATTTTAAAACTTCTAAAATTTTCCTTGGGGCATACCAAACTTTAATAGAAACTTAATTATAAATAAGTTTTAGATTTAGCGTTCTTAATTTCATTTTAATAATAATTAATCACGAAAAAAATTAATTTTAGGAATTAAACTTTATACCTGAACTTCCTCTCCTTCCTCTGCCTTAGCTTCCTCGTCCAATAAAATCCCTAAAATTTTATCATACTTAACATTAAATTTTTCTAACATTAATTAAATTAATTAGAAATTACATTTCATAACTTAATTTAAATCAATTACAATTAATAACTTAAATAGTTTAACAATTTTCCTTTTTTTTAAAACCTCAACCTGCTCTAAATCATTTGTGCCGGACCAAAGCTCAACTGAGCTTCTTCTTCTTTCTCTTCTTTCACCTGCGGCTTGCGACACTAGACAAACTGGTTCAAGCCCTTGTCATGCTCACAAACTCAAAGGAATCAAAGGAACTGATCACAGATAAGCCTCTCATCTCTTCTTCCTCCTTCGTTTCTTCCTCTACCTCACTCTCTTGGTATTTCATGCTCCCTATGTCTCTCTCGTGCTTTCTCTCACTTTATGTATCTCGCTCGCTGGTTTGAATGAGTAGAAATGAGGAATAATCCTCAATCTTAACTCTATATGGGCGGTGGAGTTATTGTTCGAATGATACCTGTTGTGCGAGTGTCTTAAACAAGTAAATTCTTTTGTTTATATAATTAAGATAACTAATTTTTAACTTTATTATTATTATTGTAATCTTCTCTCCTTATAAAAATCTCGTTCTCGAAATTGAAAATACAAGACTATACTTCGTACATTAATCGAACAGGTGAGGATATCTTTCTCTCATTTTTTATTGATTCTCTCATGTGACATCATTTTAAGTTTCATGCATTCAGGCCACTCTCTCAACCATCAATAAGCCAAGCCATTTTCTTACTCAACACCAACCATCTCAAACATCAAAACCAACCTCCTCAAAAGCTTCACAAGACCTCAATACATCCTTCCTAATCAAATTAAGTTTTCCCATGACCTCTAACCTATTCCAACACCAAACTATTGCACCATTTGAGCTTGCTTAAAGCTAGAGCCAAATTCAGTCCAAATTGAAGCAACGGGGTGTTGTGCAATCTCAAGACGACCATCTCTGTCAAATCCAATCAAGGCCACTTAGGACAAGGTATGGGTTCAAAATTATGGAAAATTGCTCTCGGCTTGGCCTTTTATGATAGAAATGCACCATGCACCTTTACTCAGCCACATATACATCTTAATCTCGATTAGATGAAGGTGTGGGAATAAACCCCGAGCACTTTGGTTGAGAATTGAGAAAGACATTAGGGTTTGATCATGGACAGTTCTCGATTCTCTATCCCATGGGGATGACNATATCTTAATCTCGATTAGATGAAGGTGTGGGAATAAACCCCGAGCACTTAGGTTGAGAATTGAGAAAGACATTAGGGTTTGATCATGGACAGTTCTCGATTCTCTATCCCATGGGGATGACGAACCGATGTCGTTTGTTTTTATGTATCAGAAACAGATGGCCGAGATTGAATTGGGGAATTGGACCACAAAACAGTAGAGGAAGGGAGTGTCCAACAACTAGGCAGCACAACATCTATGTGGAAAGTGCAACAAATGGCGCGGTGACGCTTCGAGCTTCAGAGCTAACAGAATGACGTGGCACTAGTTGGGTTAAGTGGGATATTCTGGTTCTTTGAATTAATTAATTCTAAAAATTTTTAAAAAAAACTTTAAAAATTTATAACTCTTTAAATTAAAATCACAAAAATAAAATAAAAATACCTCTGAACTCAGTGAACAGATGAGATATAATTAAAAATAAATTTAAAATAATTAACTTATATTTAATTTTTAGTCAATTAAATTCTCCAGAGAGTATTCTAAATATTAAAGTATAAATACATGGCAAAAAATATGAAATTTTCAGGGATTCTTCCCTCCAACCTTGGAGACATTTCCCGATTTTTTCGAGGTGAGGGGACTTCCCTAATATTAAGATGACTAATTTTATACAAAATTTATAATCTTTTTGAAAAATAATTATAAAAATTAAAAAAACTACAAATTAAAATGGAAATTAACAAGAAAATTTAGGGTTGTAAATTAAACCTTGAAATTATAATCTTCACCCATAAAAACCCTAAAATGAAAATAAGGAAGTTAGGGGTAAAAATGTAAAATCAAGTGTTTACAGCTTGGCCGAAATTCTCCCTCAAATTCAATTTAAAACACCNTTTGAAATTATAATCTTCACCCATAAAAACCCTAAAATGAAAATAAGGAAGCTAGGGGTAAAAATGTAAAATCAAGTGTTTACAGCTTGGCCGAAATTCTCCCTCAAATTCAATTTAAAACACCAAAACAACCTTAGGAGACTAGCCTAATGGAGGTTTTAGGGATTAACATTATGATTACCCCTTTAATTATAAAGCCACCCTTAAAAACCTAGGTTTAACCCAAATCAAACTTAACCCGACTAAACTTGGTATAGGTCTAAACCCAACTTAAACCTAGCCTAAGTAAACTTAGATTATGTTCAACCTAATTGAAGTCAGACCTAGGTTGTACCTAAATCAGACCCAATCAAACCTGACCCAGCTCAACTCCAACTAGGGTCTGATTTAGGTACAACCTAACTAATACCTAGTTCAACTTAAATTCTAAAAGGCCTACCCTAACATAGACCTAGTTCAACCTAAACTCTTCTAGGTTTAGCCCAACTTAGGCTTAGCACACATTAAACCCTATTAAGTCTAACCCAAATTAGACCTAATACAACATTAAACCATCATATGTCNACACAACATCTACGTGGAATGTGCAACAAATGGCGCGGCGACGCTTCGAGCTTCAGAGCGAACAGAATGACGTGGCACCGGTTGGGTTAAGTGGGATATTTTGGTTCTTTGAATTAATTAATTCTAAAAAATTTAAAAAAAAACTTTAAAAATTTATAACTCTTTAAATTAAAATCACAAAAATAAAATAAAAATACCTCTGAACTCAGTGAACAGATGAGATATAATAAAAAATAAATTGAAAATAATTAACTTATATTTAATTTTTAGTCAACTAAATGCTCGAGAGAGTATTCTAAATATTAAAATATAAATATATGGCAAAAAATATGAAATTTTCAGGGATTCTTCCCTCCAGCCTTGGAGACATTTCCCGATTTTTCCAAGGTGAGGGGACTTCCCTAATATTAAGATGACTAATTTTATACAAAATTTATAATCTTTTTGAAAAATAATTNCCAGTTTTTTCTGTAGAAAATGGTCCAGAATTTTGACTTTATACTTTCTTTATTATTGCGATAATGATAGGAAATTTGTTTATTTTTTTGTTGGTTATAGTTATTCTTAGTGATTTATTTGCTTATTTTGAGCCTATATTTTAGATATTTCTGTTATAACTCTTTCTGACCTTTTTCAAGTAAATATTTTTTTTTGAAAGATGAGTTATGCTATATTGTACTATATTCAGTAGTGTGTTATTTTCCCACACATGATTCCTTCGTTCTAATCCTTCGTTTCACTTATCCCAGTAATTTCTTCATTATTAACTGTACTACTGGGATAAATTAAAGCAGTATCTAAACCTTATGTGACCTAGCTTGATATAGCTTTATGGTTTTTCGTTTGTTTATTTATTTATTTGGAAATTCATAAACATACCATACAATTCCAAAAATCCAAGGACTAAAGTCAATCTTAGCAATTAATATTTCATTCCAGAAATGTTTAATAAACAGTTAGATAATTAGATTAATATCCTTCTTCTATTACTTATAAAACATGAATTATACTGGTGTTCCCCGGTTAAGCTGGTCGTAAAAATTCATGACAAAAACAGCATTTGCAATCTTAAAAAATTATGGTGTAATGGTGAATGTATAAACTGTAGTTAGTTCCATTTACTGGATTAAACTACTCTGGTTCTTTTCCTCAAGCTAGATGTCAAAGCTGAAAGACCAACCTTGTGTCACACATTGTTTANTATAAACAGTATATAAACTTCTTAATATTTAGGTGTTATGCGCTTAAATACAAAAGCATTTAATGGTATATATGTAAATCATTAAGATTGATATCATATATGTAAAATCACATTACAATATGGAATTCTCTTTTTTGTGATATTTATGTGCCCAATTGCAAGGTTCTTGCTATAATGTTTATAAATTTATTTGTACACCATTTCACATTTGAAATTTGGCTATTATACCGACTGCCGATCATGATTACAAAGAGATTATTCTCTTTAACAAATAACTTCCTTGCTGTAAAAATTCAATGGTGCCATATGCGCAAGCCTTTATCTACATGTTTGAAAGCTGAGAAATTTGCATAGGTACCAACATAATTCTTAAGGANCCCGACTGCCAATCATGATTACAAAGGGATTATTCTCTTTAACAAATAACTTCCTTGCTGTAAAAATTCAATGGTGCTATATGCGCAAGCCTTTATCTACATGTTTGAAAGCTGAGAAATTTGCATAGGTACCAACAAAATTCTTAAGGATTTATATATATAACAACTAAAATTTTTCATTTCCTTTATAACACCTTGGTGCCATTAATTTATGCATAAAAAGTTGCATTTGACTTTTAAGAAGTTAGTAAATGTGATATTTTTTGATGTGATGTTAACATTTTGAGCGTTTTTGAATGTAAATATTAACGTTTACATTGAATATCAGAACAATCCTAGATTTTTCTAAGATCAAACTCATAAATATGTGCTTCATCATTGCGATAATATTGCTACGTACAAAGATATTTTTATTATTAATGAGAAGATAAACAAATGATGTGTTACACATCTCATATACACAAATATCGAGAATATCGTGAATGGTAAAGGAAATAAGCTTTCATGTTTGGTCTAAGCAAATAATAAGGTTGAAATTTACCTGTTTAATTATTAAGTATTGTCCCGAGATATTAATAATTTACATAATATATGTATATAATAAATAATGATAATCCTTTTGGACCAGACAAAGTTAAAGCAATTGCTAAGGGTCTAATAAAGTTGCCCAACAGTACAAAGGATTCAATAATAACGTATATAACTTTCACACTAAACAACGTGACGAAAATAAGAAATCTAAAAAATTATGGTATTGTTAGTATCACTTAAGTTTGAAACTTAAACTTTTACTACCAATTTATTGATAGTATTGACATCAGTTATTTAAATTTTTTTAGAAGTGTATTATTCAAGTGTGACTGGGCTAACACTAATAACAATTGCATAAGAGTAGATCAGTTTGGTCATACTTTTGTAAATTTTTCACGTCTAATTCACTCTGGAGATAAATTGAAGGATGATTTGTTTGTTTTTATTCATAAGTGGAGCCTGTTTTCTACATCAAAGATCCTAAACATGAAAGTTGGAATTTTATTATAAAAATTAAACTGAGAGATGCCTTTGATTCAAGCATCATCACCACTTCTCTCGACATTTCATCCCCGTCTCACTAAAAGTTTAAAACATTGGCATATCGGGAATTTTTTATCTTTCTTCTTACATTTGATGATATATTTACATTTGTGTTTGTTTTTTTCCTTTTGTTTTGTAGTAGAATAATTTGTTTACAAATTTTAAGAAAAGTTTTTGTACAACATATTTCTGCCTTTGAACTCTCTGCTTCTAGACACAGGTGAGATTCATGTTGGAGCAATCTAATTAGGAACATCAAACCTTTTTGAGAAACAAGTGACAATTTTATTTTAGGTACTAGAGTTCTATATATTTACTTGTTGGAGTAATGCGGTGAATATTTTTGTGAAATGTTTCATAAATGCTTTTGTTTGGCTTTTAGCACAAGTTCCAAGAGAAATCAAACTTACTTTGATTAATGTTTTTACAAATGATTTAACCTATGATGCTGCATGCTGCGAAACTAAAGTTGTTTTAGTAAGGTTTGTGATTTTTCTGTTTTATATTCAAATATTTTCAAGTACTTCATGCTGTTGTTCTATATCAATCAGTAATGTTAGATTCATATTCATGATTTATAAAATATTTGGTTCTTCTTTGTTATTTAGATAGATAGAATAACTGAGCAAACAATTCAGTTGCCACATTTTATATTGAATATTTCCATTTTGCTTCGGTTACGTGTTTCTTACTTTGATCTATTTTGAATGACAATGCAAATCTTTGTTCTTTCTGCTTGGCTGATCCGTTTATAAAAAATTGTTTTGCTAAAATTTTTATTTTGATTAAATTATCTTTTGTCTTTATTATGTTTGTTGCTTATACTTGAGCGTATACTATCATTAGTTGTGGAATTTCTATCTTCTAAACAACTCCCTATTCACTAACATGAGGAAAACTGATGGTTGTGTTCAATGCAGAAAAAAAATTATATTATGTGATGATCCTGACGTTTAAAATACTTGAAAACTTAAAATCATAGACAAATTTTAGGGACAATTGTGATAAAAATACATGAAGAGAGGGCTTGAATCTAAGCAAAGTAGAAGACTAATCCTAGAATTTTTTACCCATATATAAATCGTCAGAGTATAAATTAGAAATATTATGTATTCAAGAAACTAAATGGGTAGGAGAAAAGGCTAAGGAGATTGATAACTTAGGTTTTAAAATTTAGTATTCTGCTAAGAATCACACTAGAAATGTTGTAGGTGTAATTATAGATAAGAGTTTGAAAGATAATGTTGTAAAAATTAATAGAGTTGAAGGTAGAATTATAGCCTTTAAGATTTTCATTGATTCTAAATTTTTAATATTATAAGTGCTTATGCTCCTCAAGTACGTTTAGATATAGGGTTTAAAGAAAAATTCTGAAATGATTTAGAAGACTTAATATAAATGATACATCTTGAAGAAAGAATTTTTATTGGAGGAGATTTAAATGGACATGTCGGTGAAGTGGTAAAAGATTTCAGAAATATTCATAGTGGCTATGGTTTTGGAGTGACTAATGAAGAAGGTAGAGTTATTTTAGAGTTTGCTTTAGCGTATGGTTTTTTTATTACTAATCTTTTTTTCAAGTAAAAGAGATGAGCATCTTATTACTTATAAGAATTGATCTAATAAAACAAAATTGATTATTTTCTTATGAGATGAAGAAATCGTCGAGATTGTAATGATTGTAAGTACCCAATATAGTTTATTAGTTCTAGATTTTAAGATGAAAAATTGTAAAATAGAAAATCTTAGAACTTATCATCATAGAATTAGATGGGGGAACCTAAAATACACAATTAAAATTATTTTTATGAGTAAAATTTAAGATTTTAAAATTTGGGATGTTCATGCTAAAGCAAATGCTATGTGGGATAATGTAATAAATACTAGTAAATAAGTAGCAAAAGATGTACATGAAGAATCAAAAGAAAAAGTTTCTTCAAATAAAAATAATTGGTGGTGGAATAATAATGTGTAAGAAAAGATAAAATATAAGAAGTTATACTATAAAAATTGGTTTGAATATAAAATCATAGAGAATTGGGAAAATATCAAATGACCCGCAGAGAGTCTAAAAGAACAATCCGTGATGCTAAAAATTTTAATTTTAATGATCTTTATGATAGATTAGATACTAAGGACGGTGAAAAATATGTGTATAAACTAGCCAAACAAAGAGAAAAAAAATTTTTAACTCAATTAAAGTGTATTAAAGATGAAAATAAAAAAAATGTTTTTCTTAGAAAAAATATTCAACATAGGTGGGTGAGTTATTTTGATTAACTTCTTAATGAAGTTTCTGAAAATACGATCGACCTTAGTGATCGTAATATCGTTAATAAGAGTAAAACATTTCATTTTTACCGTCGCATTAGTAAAAAAGATGTTGAGGAAGCTTTAAAAAGACCAAGGGTGGAAAGTTTGTAGGACCTGATGATATCCCAATTGAAGTATGAAAATATTTAGGAGATTTGGGAGTTTTTTGGCATATCAAACTGTTTAATATTATTTTAAATACTAAAAAGATGTCTGAGGAGTGGAGGAAGAGTATTTTGGTCCCTATTTTTAAGAATAAAGGGGATGCACAAGAGTGTGCAAATTATAGTGGAATTAAGTTGATGTGTCATACTTTAAAATTATGGGAGAGGGTAACTGAACATAAGTTAAGACATATTACAAAAATTTCTCATAATCAAATTGGATTTATGTCAGGTTGGTCTACTATGAAACCTATACATTTATTGAAAGGTTTGATGGAGAAGCTCAGAGATAATTAGGAGAATCTACATTTGATCTTTATTGATTTAGAAAAATCTGATGATAAGGTTCCAAGAGTTATCTTTTGAAGAGTTCTTGAGAAGAAAGGTGTTGATATTACTTATATTCAAGTTATTAAAGATATATATACTAGAGCTCTTACTTGTGTTCGAACTGAAGGAGGATTGACTAAATATTTTTCTATTTCTGTTGGATTACATCAGAGATCGGCTTTAAGCCCATATCTTTTTGTTTTAGTTATGGATGGTCTTAATTTATTAGAACTAAATGAAAATATGACACTAAATAAGACGCAACGGAGAAAAAAAGATTCATGTAGCCGACCCCACGTAGTGGGTTAAGGCTTTGTTGTTGTTGTTGATGTAGTTGTATGAATGGTCTTACTGGACATTTGCAGGAGGATGTACCTTGGTGTATGCTTTTTGCTGATGATATCCTCGTGGATAAGGCGAGGAAAAAAGCCCAGGAAAAACTTGAATTATGGAGGTCTACACTGGAGTTTAAAGGCCTTTATTTGAGTAGAACTAAAACTGAATACATGGAATGTAAGTTTAGTAGTAGCAGCTCTAGTGACAGAAGTGTAACTTTGGGTGATTAAATTATTAAAAGGTGTGAACGATTTAGATATCTTGGGTATGTTGTTCAAAGCGATGGGATTATAGATGGGGATGTTAATAGTAGAATTTAAGTTGGTTGGTTGAAGTGGAGGAACGCTTCGGATCTTTTGTGTGATAGAAGAGTACTGCTTAGACTGAAAGGAAAATTTTATAAGACGGTGGTGAAATCTGCAATGCTCTATGGCGCTAAATTTTGGCCTTTAAAAGAGAAGCATAATACTAATTTAAGTTTTACCGAGATGATAATGATAAGGTGGATGAGTGGCTTTACACTTAGAGACAAAATGCGAAATGAATATATTCGTGATAGGTTTGGTGTAGCTCCTGCGATGGACAAAATTAGAGAAAGTCGTCTTAGATGGTTTGATCACATTAAGCGTCTACCATCTGATGATCCGATTAGGAGAGTAGATGTTCTAGATTCAACTTATGTTAAGAAAGACAGAGTTAGACTTAGTAAGACTTGGGCTTATTGTATAAAAAATTATCTTAATTTATTATCACTAAAGGAAATATGATACTAAATAGGACTCAATGGAGGAAGAAGGATTCATGTAGCCGACCCCACGTAGCGGGATTAAGGCTTTGTTGTCGTTGTTGTTGTATATAAATCATCAGAGTTTCCAATTTAAAATCAATAAAATTGCCCAAAGTGCGCTCCAAAATATCGATTCTAGCACATAATTCATTACTCCACCAAAATGATTAGTAAATAGAGAATTTTGCACATGAAGCCCCTAACAAATCATATACATTTCACAAAAACTCGCTGTAAGTATCAAACAATTGTCTTTCAATATGTACCTATTCCTTGTGTTGATTTATTTTAGCCCAAGTGTCCATATCCATCACTTTAGTAACTTATATTCATGGAATATTGTTATTGGATTATAATTGGCATTATGACATGTGCTGTACATGAGCTGAGGCTTTATTAACTTAAGTTGATTATTCTGAAGAGACGAATAATATAAAGTGCTTCTCATGAATCAGATTCTGAGATTTTTTATTGCAGTTATGAGCAAGGCTAGTTGTTTGCTTCTTCAGGTACTAATATTTTTTTGCTTTATTCTAGTGGATCCTAGTTGCAGCTATTTGTATGATTCCGTGACTGAGAATTTCTGTTCCTTTCCCATTTTTTTCTGTAGAAAATGGTCCAGAATTTTGACTTTATAATTGCTTTATTATTGCGATAATGATAGGAAATTTATTTATTTTATTGTTGTTTATAGTTATTCTTAGTCATTTATTTGCTTATTTTGAGCCTATATTTTAGATATTTCTTCTATAACTTTTTCTGACCTTTTTCAAGTAAATATATATATTTTTTTTTGAAAGATGAGTTATGCTATATTGTACTATATTCAGTAGTGTGTTCTTTTCCCACGCATGATTCCTTCGTTCTAATCCTTCTTTTCACTTATCCCAGTAATTTCCTCATTATTAACTGTACTACTGGGATAAATAAAAGCAGTATCTAAACCTTATGTGACCTAGCTTGATATAACTATATGGTTTTTCGTTTGTTTATTTATTTGGAAATTCATAAACATACCATACAATTCCAAAAATCCAAGGACTAAAGTCAATCTTAACAATTAATATTTCATTCCAGAAATTTTCAATAAACAGTTAGATAATTAGATTAGTATCCTACTTCTATTACTTATAAAACATGAATTATACTGGTGTTCCCCGGTTAAGCTGGTCGTAAATAAAGACTAAAATTCATGACAAAGACAGCATTTGCCATCTTAAAAAATTATGGTGTAATGGTGAACGTATAAACTGTAGTTAGTGCCATTTACTGGATCAAACTACTCTGGTTCTTTTCCTCAAGCTAGATGTCAAAGCTGAAAGACCAACCTTGTGTCACACATTGTTTATGGAAGCTCGAAGTATAATTTCATAACGAACCCTGCCTTCTTAATAAAAGGAAAACCTTTGTAATTGTCACCCACCCTTTCTTTGTGGTTTAAATGTAGAAAATTTGCCAGTTGCTTAGCATCATAAGTTTGATTTCAAAAACACAATGTAACGTTGAATATTCTGCCACTTGATCCACTTTATTGCAGTGCTTAATTTAACATGATTTGTTCTTAAATTTATAGTTTGTGAATTGCAAATTTTACTTGTATGCATGAAAATTTGTAGTTTATCCTAGATCTGCATATTGATCGTCTTCTTCAAACCATACTTAATGTTTTGAATCTGTTCAAAAGTCGGTAATTTGATCATTTCACACTAGGAAAAAAAGAGTGTTTTTAGCGGCATAAGTTTATAGCCGTTTTAAAACTGCTGTTAAACATTCCTTTAACAGCTGTTTAAATTGCTGTTAAAACATACCCTTAAAAACAGTTTAAACTTCTGCTTTTAAACTTCCAAGCACTTATCAATCGCGCAAAACCACCACTGAAAATCTCATATTGCAACGGTTTAAACCTTCACCCTATAAGTTAATATTTGTTTTTCTATGTTTTAACCTTGTCTATCCTGTCTCACAAAACGTAACCCTTGCTCTAGACTCCCCCACGCTTGTGGAAATCTTCCCCTTCACTTGCAAAAAGCATAGGGTTCTCGGCCGATTGCCTGGTGTGAACCCAAAACTCCATCTCTCCTCTCATGATCTATGGCCAGATGTCGATTTGCTTGGACTTCCTCCTCTCATGCACCGATCTCCTCAGTCTTCCTTCCCTCACATAACCTGAGCTTTCGCTTGGGATCTCTCCATTATTTTCATTCTCTGATCGTGACACCAAGGGCTCGAGGCCCTTTCCGCAATCTTTCAATTTGCGTGCCGCCTCTTCGTTGGATTGCTGCAGTAAACATTATGTTATCTTAATTTTTTCTTGAATTGTTTCGTTGGAAGCATAATAAATGAGATGTTTCATAAGTTATAGTCATTCCTCTGCCGTATGGATTGCACTATCATTTGAGACCTTTCATGTTTTATTGTGTTCAACTTTTTATCATGTTCTTTTTAATTATTGCTTTTGTAATCTAGTCCTCTTTTTAATTTTTGCCTTTGCAATCTAATCCTCTTTTGTATATTTTAATTGGGATGCTGTGGAAGAAACATATGAGGCATTGAGGGTGGGTTGATTCACCTTTACCAATTCAGGCCACTGCTTTTTTATTTTGTTGTTCAAGTCATGTGTAATTGGTGAAAGCTTCTCCTTAGTCTCCTGGAGATCAACAAGGTTTTTCTAAAATGTTTAANATCTCATATTGCAACGGTTTAAACCATCACCCTATAAGTTAATATTTGTTTTTCTATGTTTTAACCTGGTCTATCCTGTCTCACAAAACGTAACACTCGCTCTAGACTCCCCCACGCTTGTGGAAATCTACCCATTCACTTGCAAAAACCATAGGGTTCTCGGCCGATTGCCTTGTGTGAACCCGAAACTCCATGCCTCCTCTCATGATCTATGGCCGGATGTCGATTTGCTTGGCCTTCCTCCTCTCATGCAGCGATCTCCTCAGGCTTCCTTCCCTCACATAACATGATCCTTCGCTCGGGATCTCTCCATTATTTTCATTCTCTGATCATGACACCAAGGGCTCGAGGCCCTTTCCGCAAGCTTTCAATTTGCGTGCCGCCTCTTCGTTGGATTGCGGCAGTAAACATTAGGTTATCTTAATTTTATTTGAATTGTTTCGTTGGAAGCATAATAAATGAGATGTTTCATAAGTTATAGTCAATCCTCTGTCGTATGGATTGCACTATCATTTGAAACCTTTCATGTTTTTATTGTGTTCAACTTTTTATTATGTTCTTTTTAATTATTTCTTTTGTAATCTAGTCCTCTTTTTAATTTTTGCCTTTGCAATCTAATCCTCTTTTGTATATTTTAATTGGGATGCTGTGGAAGAAACATATGAGGCATTGAGGGTGCGTTGAATCACCTTTACCAATTCAGGCCACTGCTTTTTTATTTTGTGGTTTATGTCATGTGTAATTGGTGAAAGCTTCTCCTTAGTCTCCTGGAGATCTACAAGGTTTTTCTAAAATGTTTAAATATCTATCTTATCTCTTATAAGGCTTCTCTAAAACTATAGTCTAAAAACTTGACTGCAAGTTTATATGGTCACAATCTGTACATTTATATCCTTATATTTTACCATGCAATTAAAAAAGTACCCAGATTATTGAATTTGCATCGATGAGTTCTCTATTGAGAAAGTATTAAAGATGCTCACCCTCATTGCATCATCAAACATAATTGCTCTTTCTTTTTGCTGCCATTCATCGTTGTTTTGATCACAAGTTCATCAAAGTTCTTACTTGCAGAATCCATGAAATTTCATGTGAAGAGAGTTGATATGATTCTGCATATAAACTTATGATTCTAGTAAGATAAACATAATATACTTTGTTCTCCTAACAATTCTGCAATTGATCTCATATTTCTTTTTGAGAAATCAGTCGAATTGTCACTTAAGATTGATTTTGCAGATTCAGTTGATGAAAGAAAGGCATGAGTTTCTCCAAATATTTGTCTTGAAACATTTTCCTTACATTTTGAAAGAAAATAAAAATGTTTTATTCCTTTTTTTTAATAATTATACTAAATTATTAAAGATTAACTTAAAAGTAACTTCTTATGTTTAATACAACCTGACAAAAGAATCTATTTATCATAAATATTAGCGCTTTGATTCTTCATTACATCTCAAATCCTTGCAAGGTTTTTGTCTACAATTATCTTTTAACTGCACCTCTTTATTTAGAAAGGCTACAATTGGCTTTGAATAGAGCACACATGCTTGATTTGATAAATCTTGCAAGGTTTTTGTTAATATTTATCTTTAAAATAAAAGCACATTTTATTTTTTCTTCTTTTTCCATATTATCTTCAAATGTTCATTTTTGTCATTCATGCAAACATGTTGTTGCTCAGTGGGAATTATCATAATGACATTTTGGAAGTAAAAAATTACTTGTAATTGTTTTATTATCAATGTTCTGCATGTAAATTGGAATTGAAGAATTTTATGTAAAAAAATCTCGAACGATTGTTGAACTTATTTGCATTGTTTTTATATATAATATAAGAATCATCCAACACTCATAATGAAGTTTTGAGTCCTACAATAATCTCAGGAGAGAAAATAATAATTTTGGGGATTATGTTAGTTAAGGTTGATTTTATGTCAATTTCAATGCTTGGTTAAAATGTATATTTTTGAGTTTTTTTTAAGTTAATTTCAATTTTCTTTTATTCAATTAGATTTTTGTTTTATTGAGTATAGCTTAAGATTCAGCTCAAATGAGATTTAGTTTGATGCAAGCCATTAAAAATGATTGACCAAAAAATGTGGACAACATACGCTGGCATACTTAAGAAGCTTTATTTCCCACTTCACTTATAGATGCCCACTATTTTCTACTTTAACCACACTATTTTCTACTTTAACCAAGTAGAACATCAAGTTCGTTATGATGACCACTTTCAACAGGCTTTTTATAGCTTAAAGTAACATTTAATTATATCTCCAGTATTAGCAACTTGCATCCCTGGTTAGCCGTTAATCCTCTATAATGTTGCTTTAGATAAATCTCTTAATGCCTTATTAGCACAAATTAATGAGCTAAGAAAAACACGTTATACTTCTTGAGTCATCAATTTATCCTAGTCGAAAATATTATCCTCAAATTGAAAAGCACTGTTTGGTTTTGATTTTTGTAGTCTAAAAATTAAGTTACTACATGCTCTCTCATAAAGTTAGTCTTATTATCAGGTTTAATCCCTTACAATATTTGTTAAGCGCAAAATATTATCCTCAAATTGAAAAAGCATTGTTAGGCTTTGATTTTTGCAGTCTAAAAAATAAGTCACTACATGCTCTCTTATAAAGTTAGTCTTATTATTAGGTTTAATCCTTCACAATATTTGTTAACCCATCCAACAATATCTGAAAGATTGGCAAGATGATCAATGATCTTATTACATTTTAATTTAACATTTGTTCCTTTGTGTTCCAACAAAAATTAAGCTTCGACTAATTTCTTAGTGACACTTCCATTACCTGATAATGCTCCTTTAAATAACAACCTACCTAATGAACAAATCTTAACTTTGTACCAAGATAAATCCTGTAACAAAGTCAACTTTGATGGTGCTTCATCTGTCAAGAAAGATATCAATTCTTAATTAGCTATCCCCAACAAAGTAGAGATATGATTGATATTTATAACCCCTGATTGTGGGATGATGAGGTTTCATATCATTTATCAGAGCCATGTACCAATAAAAATGCATTGTACAAAGCTCTAATTATTGGTATGGCGCTGAAAAACTTAATGAAACTTACAAACCCTTCAAACATAGACTACATTAATACTACCAATATATCATAAAGTTACTTGAACAAATACCAAATGTCACATTGTACTGAATACTCCATGTAACAATACCATTGTGGATGCTTTGACAAGGACAACTAAAGAAATAGTCTGCTTAGAAGGGAAGTCTGTGCTAATTGAAGTTTAGGGTTGCTAAATCCTTTCGCTAGCTGATATGGAGTATGTATATGGATGCAAGGTCATGCGGCGGGTTGTTATCTTTATGGTCGAGGAATCCACTGATTGGAGATAACAATTCACTGAAAAAAACTACTTCAAGGGAAGTCATAATTAATTCATCAAGTGAAGTCCACAACATTATCTTACACAGTCATGGATGACACAATATACTAAAAATCTTTTAATCATATGTGGTTAATTTGGCCCTAAGATGAAAACCAAAATTATAAGAATGTTATACTATTGGCCAACAATGATTAATGATTGCATAGAAACCAAACATTGCTATCACCAATGCTAAGTACATGGTCTAATTTTACATTAGCCACCAAATTTAATTTCAGCCACCTAATGAATCTTTATCCAAGGGACATAGCATCATAATGACAACGACTGGTAATTTCTTGAAGTGGGCAGAGGTCATTCCTCTAAGAGAAGTAAGCTCATCATGTATTACAATTCTTCGAGAATCTCATCATATATTGATTCAATGTCCCTGGACGAGTCATATCGGATAACAATCCACCATTCATTAAGATAAACAACTTTGCATTGCAATATAATATTCATTGAAGATACTTAATAATTAATTATCCTTGAATGAATGGATTAGTCAAACATTAGCTGTCCTTTTCTCAGATCCAAAAAAGACACTTTAGGGCAATATTTGTCAGTGGCATGAGCCGTTGGTGGGCTTTTTGGGCTTATAGAACCACATATCAGACCCTGACATAATCCACCCCATTTGCCTCAGTCTATGGGTATGAGACCTTACTTCTTTGGAATTGCACTCACCAAGGATATCACTTGCTTAAATAATTCCTAAAGCAAAATATCTTATAGCGGTTAAAAGAGGTTGAAGGGCTGGAAGATACATGTCTATCAGCTTAGCAAAACCTCAAACCTTACCCAAGTACAAATGGTTCAAACTCACGATATGTGAGTTCAAACTAGATCATTATGTGTAGGGGAATTGGTTTCAGTCTTCAAAAGATTGTTTCTAGCCTATCAAAAGATATTTCGTAAATTTAAACTATCGCGGGAAGGTCTATTTATGGTAGAGAAAGGATATCAACGACGTTCTTATTAATTGGTAGATTGTAAGGGTGAACGTTCATTGCTTCTCATTAATGGATGTTACTTAAAAAGATATTATGTATAGTGTTGTATAAGAGCATTCCAATTAATGAAATTTGTTTTTGGAGCCTTAGTGGGAGTCTATCAATCACACAGTCTCTAAATCTTTGAAGAAAATATGAATAATCAATATTTTGAATTTAAAATCCAACTTTAATGAAATTTAAATCATTCAAACTTCATTGAACTCACTCAAATTTCAAAATTTCAAATCTCAACACTCTTTCAACCCAATTGAAAATAACCAATTTCTATATTATAAATTCTATCACTCTACTTTTGATGATTAAACAAATTTATTATTTTATGTTCTTTCAAACTAAATTTTTTATTGATGATTGAATGTTAAAAAAATGTAATTGAGCTCTAAATGACATTTAACCCTTCATTCTTATTACATGAAAATGTCCAAATGAAAGCTCATTTTTGCATGTAAAGATAAGGTAAATATAGCAGTTGAACAAATTTACTTCAAAAACATTTAACTCTTCAAGGAACCTAGCAATGACACCACCTCTCCCTCCAACTGGGTGATGATAGCTAATTGCAGTTGAAAGGTACCTCCAGACGAGTTGGCAAGCCTGTTTGTTGTTTAGTGCAAAACCTTTACAATCTCCAACACCAGCCATGCCTCCAACCCAAGAGGGTGTCTCCGATACACAAGCTAATTCTACTTAGACCCTTCGCTCATGTTGGTTGATGGAGGGGAGGGAGGGGGTGGGAGGGTGATCGCATCACAACACTTGGGAGAAACGATAGGAATTGAGTTGACCACTTCTCTTGGCGGACCGACGCCCTCAACATCTGTCGTTCCGACTAACACATTTGTGTTTTAAAAGAAAGATTAAGTTACTGCATTAGCAAAAGTCAAAAGAAATTTGTTACATGCCCATGAACCTCTCAAGATCTAACCAAGTCATATGACGCCTTCCTCTCCCGCTATGGTGCATCCTCCATTTCCCCCCGGGCAGCAACAAATGGTCAACCGCCACGGGCTACGACGATCGTAGGCAACCTTTTCGCCATACGGGGCCGACGGGGTCAACCATAGCCCTGACCTCACTTGTGCTACAACCCATGGGTTTTTGGAGACACTTAAGAAACCATCTTTCGGGTCCCTTAGAAGAAGCAACCCGGTTGACCGACATGAGATCGATCGTCTCTCGCCTCTTTTCTTTCCTGACCATCTATTTCTTTTCTGGGGCAGATGTCGGAGCAAATAGATACCAGTAGGTTCGAAGCAACAAGGCAGTAGATGATAGTAGGTTCAGGTCAACTGCCTTGTTGCTCATGCCATCTAACATATTGCTTACTCAACAACTGAAAAGACAACCCAACTTCTGACTTTATTTGTAAAGCACGTCGGGAACGAAAATAAAAGGAGAGCTAATCATTAAAATTTCTTGATTTTTGTGACAAGATTAAGATAATAATTTTCATGTCCTTATTGTAGTTGTTGCCATCAAGGAGCAAAAAAATTTAGGGAACTATTATGTATATACTAGAACTACCGGCTTGAATCTCAAAGAGAACGAACGACCAGAAACAAAAAACTTCCCCCAAGGGTAAACAGTTAACCGACAAGTCACCGCCAAGCAGGTGAAGCTGTGTCTCTATACTCGGGATAGGTCAAAGCTTTAGAGATGGTCCCTCGCCTGATGGCGACATGATTCACCAAGGGCGAGACGTAATTCATCATAACATTAAGTCTCATTGGATACTTCATATAGGTAGCCATAAGATCCGCCTAAGACCTAAAAAATAGGGGTATTCAGTGGAGGCAACAAATCAACAAAGTAGATGAAACGTAGGCCCCGTAAGACTTGAGCCAAAGTGACGAGCCACTGTTCACCCGAAAAAAATAGATTGACTCATCAGTCAACTAACCGACCAACATAAGTGCGGGCAGAAACCCCATAATCGGCATTGGACAACTGTTGGTTTGCTCTTGCCTTGGTTGATGGGATCATCATTCGACTGAACGTCTCACCGACTAAGCACAAGACACAGTCACCACCCAATCGATTGCATCACTTAATCACATTCTAGTGAATCGATCAACCAATTACCGTCATATCAAAATTCAAATTATAATACATATATAAATGAAATCCATACAATTTATTAAAGCATTAATCATATTAAAAATGATTTTCATAAATATTCATTCCTTTCTATAATTATAGCAAATATATTCTTATAAATAAGAGACAAAAGAAGACCAAAGGGAGGTAGGTTATCCTAGTTCCCTCTGCAATAACTCTTGATTCATTTTGTTCTCTAATTCACTCGACTTTTAACTCTCACGGTGTGTTCACAAACGACAATCTGAGATACAACAAATAATAATTAACTTGTTAGAAATAAAGTACATACTTTAATACATAAATATATGGTAAGGTGTTCAATATGCAAATATAAAAAGAATCGGGTGATGTATTTTTTTGTGTGACAACTTAATTGTTCGTTTCTATGCAAGACAACTACCATATTACAAACAAAAGGGTGTCGGTTTCACCTTGAATCTTCTATTAATGCTTCAATGATAAGCCAGATTATCCTTAAACTTAGGGTCTGTTTGGCGCAGCTGTTGATTATTTATAATCTGCTGATAAGCAGATTGTTCTGATAATATGATAATCTGCAAATTATCAAAATAATATGTCTTGCTGTTTGTGGCAGCTTATTCAAGATAGTATATTGGTGATTAAATGACATTCATGCCCCTATGTGATAAAACTGTTTGGGACAACTTATTCAGAATAGCTTATTGGTAGTATTGAAACATATGCAGAAACATGAAATCATCACAGATCATAACTAAAGATGTCATACATTTCTCACACCCTCATGAGTACCAAAAGAACTAAAAAAAAGTACAAATACGAGTACAACTACAATAAGAAATATTAAAATGTTTAATTTTAGACTTTGACTACGTCTGGCCTCATCTGCACTGTCAAACTGAGAAAACACCGGATTACCATGACTGTTGGCCGTGTCATATGAAAACACCACGTTTCAACTTTTTCCATATTTTCCATTCTTTCTTCAATTGTTCCCATTTGTTTTTCAATTTAAGTCTGTCGTAATCCCTACTAGTCAATTCTTTGAATTTCTGAGCTATATTTTGCCAACCTTTTTTATTAAAATACGTGGTTGGTCTATTCCCCAGTTCAGTTTCTTTAATGCGTAGGTCGCAAAAAATATTTGTTACTTCTTTATCCCACATTGCAGAGGGACCCCCTTCAGTTGCCTTAGACATTGAATTTTATGGAACAAAGGAAAGTAAATATTCTCTAAATGTGTAATAAGAAATTCTCTATCCTATGAAATTTAAAAAAAATAACAAATTATAAATAAACATTGTCATCCAACATTCATTTCCATAACAGTTCAATTAAAAAAAAAACAAAAGAACAAGAGATTTATGTGGTTCGGTTAGTGACCTACATCCATAGATAGAAACCCACAAAAATTTTATTTGGCACAACATGAAAGAATACATATCCATGAACCGAAAAACAGATTTCCACTATAATTCTCATAGCACTATAATGGTGTCATATCTCACATAGCACTTTAAGTCTTACACAGCACTACAATGCTCTCACATGCCAACCAAACTACTCCCAAGTTTGTATTTATGAAGCAAGCATATACGAAGCCATTAGGAGACCAAACTGGAGATCAAACAGTAATATCGCTAAAGCTGCATTTCAGTTTCAAGGGACAAAAAATATGGAGCAAGATTCATAAGAATATTGTAAAGAAAATCCCAACATTTGTGCCTTAAAAGCAATAATCATCAAATGGATAAATCAACATGATCAGTGTTCAGCCAGCATGAAAGCGAGAATTCTACTTAAACTAGTGGTCACATGAGAAAACATAACACATTTTCATGGAGAAAACAATAAATGACAAGCTGCAGCAATTATAAGCTTTCATTTTTAGCTTCAAAGTAATCTGTCACAATATTGCAAGCATCACCGGCCAAAAAAAATTCACGGCTCATATTAATTGCATCACCAGCAAAAAAAAAAAAACTTCATTTTTAGCTTCAAAGTAATCCAAAATTTACTCATATTTGACAGATGCAGCAATTAAAAGCCCTCAATATATTTAAAACTTGTCAATTAAAAGTTTTCAAACCAAAAAATGCTATAGCTACTTCACAACTTTAATCAAAACTGCAGCTAATCAAACCACCCCAAAAGAGCATTCTCTTCTAACAATTAACAATATTGCTTTCATATGTGATCACAAGCTCCAGAAAGCATGAATTTTGCTTTGCTTATCTCTTTAATAGCTGATAAAGTTGTACATAGTGATAAACAATCATTCATATGACTGTAAAACAAACATTTAAGGAGGCTAAAATAAAAATAAAATGGTATTTAAATAGTTACCAGCCAATCCCTATCTATTTACGTATCTAACACCTAAAATTTGTTTTTTATTACATTTATATCACCCAAATTTTGCGCATCACATATAAAATTCCACCATTTTAACTTTTAAAATGTGAAAAATACTTTTCCAAGCAAAGGTGATGTGGTATCAATGCAAAAATTGTGCTATGTATGTAAGATATGTTAAACCATAACTTCTCCAAACAGCAGGTAAACATATATCAATTTCTCTCCACATTATTGATGTGAGCATTCTCAAAAATAAGAAAGTCATACAAGATTTCATAAAGGAAAAGCCAAATCTCTCCATCTTATGAACATAAAGGAAAAGCCAAATCTCTCCATTATGTTGAACAAGAAAATGTGACCATTTTCATAACTATGTCGAAGGCTTTCATAACTGTGTCAAAGGCGAGGACGAGGGAGAGACGGGAAAGGCGAGAGCGGGGGAGAGACGGGAAGGGCAAGGAGAGATCAAAAACTTATACCTCATATGCGGCGATCTCTCTGTCAGTGAAGGACCAGAGCCTCGTAAAGGAAGCGCAAGGGCGAGACGGGAAGGGGCGAGGGCGAGGGAGAGACAGAAAGGGCGAGGGCGAGGGAGACAAGGGAAGGGCACCACAAGAAATATAATCTTAAACGCGAGAAGCACACGCGGAACGGATCTCCAAGCCAGATTGCGGAACTATTAAGGAATTAGCGATATTAAAACGCAGCGGTAAGAAAACGTACCAGCGAACACACTATTCAAACGGAACGGCGGCGTTTTCAAAACGTCGCCGCTCCCAATAAGCTGCCCCAAACAGGCCCTTAATAAGTTACAAAAAAATATCTTCAGGCTCAACTGAATTATTAATGATGCGTGCTGAAAAATTCTCAACAGTAGAGTTTGAGAATTTATCATCTTGGCATTGAATGAAACTCTCAGATGATAAATCCTCGTATATGCATAAATGAAATAAAAAAACAAAAGAGTCATTTAAAATTTTTTACGTGAAAACCAACAAAAGGAAAATTATAGGGCCTAACCGAATTGAAATAATTACGATGAGAGTTACAACTACTGCATCATTTCCTTGAATATAGGAATACAATAATACAATAGTATAAGAAGTTGACTCGATGCTTTTTGAAAATGACAAAAAGTGATGGAAAGGTAGTGACGATTAGACAATAATAAGGAAGATAATTGGCTAACGGTAGTTTGTAGTTGTGGTGACGATCGTATGATAATGATAATGGCTTCATTGTCCATCGACGATAATTGCTATCGAACGACAATGTTATGATGAAGGCAGTGATATCTAGACACCACTGGTTCAACAGTGATTGTCGGTGCTCGCTAGTTCAAGCATTCTTCATAGCGTGAACTTAGTTCTAAAGTACTTCATCTCCATCTTTCTTTCATAGTGAAAACAATCTCATATTTATAGAATTTTAGGATAGGTATTTTGGTGAAGCAATATGAACTAAATTAGGCTTAGAATCGACAATCTTCGAGAAGCTCTAGAGGTAATTATGAGTTATAAAGGCATCCCCACTAGAGCTTATATACAATGCCACGCAATGTAGATAATGGCAAAACGCTAGCTGTGATGAGTTTTCTGATGATGTCAATGCAATAAAGTAGGTGAGGTAGGTATTTAATGATCTTGACTATAAACAGTTGATTAGTAAATGTTTTATGCTTTAAGGTACATAAATATTTCGTCATGTGTCATACCTAGGGCTGCAAATGAGGCTAGTGTTTGGCTCGTGCTCAAAATGGCTCATGAAGGTTGTGTTCGTATTCTGCTCGAATAATATTTTTCAGTTTGAGTTCAGCTCGAAATTGAATGAATCGAAAGTGAAAGATGACTTGGAAGAGGAAGTCTCGCCGCCGAAACCTTTTCGCGATTTTGAGAGAAGGAGATGACTCGGAAGAGGAGGCGAGCAGTGAACACAAACGACAAACTCTAAGCTCTCGCGGCCGAACGTCTTTTGTGATTTTGAGAGGAAGGAGAAGAGTTGGAAGAGGGAGAGACAGCCGAACCTGAGAACATTCGAGAGGAAGGTCGCCGATCGGGGATTAGGCGTAATGAGTTAGGGCTTTTTTTGTTTTATACTTATATATTATATTATATTAATTATATAACTTATATTACATAAATATATAATATTTATATATGNTTATCCATTTTTTGTTCCAATCATCAAGACATGTTATTTTAAGATCACTTGCTACCCATTTACCCTTTTAATTAGACCAAAATATTAATTAAGCTTTAAATTCAACAATTACACTTTTGCCCCAAAGGCCTTAACACCCTATAATTCATTAAATTAGACTCAAATGGCTTGAAAATTCTATGTCACCTCACTCATGGGTTAATTAAAACATCAGAGGAGAAAATGTGATTTTTCCAAGTTTATTTAATTTTTATAATTATTTTTAATGCAAAAATAGGGATTTTCAATGAAAATTTAATAACTCCATCAAAGTAAAACTTCAGTCCTTAACAAAATTATTGGAAGTTCCTCTAGGTTAGAGGACCGCTTGGAACAATTTTCATGATTTTTAGAGGTTTAATTTAATTATTAGAATTATTTGTTTTTTGAATATTAATTAAATATAAAATAATATTTAGATAAAAAATTAAATTTTATATATTTATTAAATCTCTCTGAGTCCAGGAAACCCAAAGAAGCAAACTTCATATTTTGTGACTTATATTTTAATTTTTAGAATTATTTTAATAAAAAATTAGGGAAAATCCATTTTGAAGCCTTTTAAAATTAATATCTTGACTTAGAAAATTGGGAAAATTATTTTAATTGATTTCAAGTGATCACGAAGCCAAATGTGATATTTTAGTGTGTTTTTACAATTTTGTGATTTTTATGATTTTTAATTAATTTTTAATTATTTAAAGGCTTAAAATTAGCTCAAAACTGAAATATTTATTTTTATTTAAATTTTATTTTTCTTAGGTTTTTCTGGTTATAAGGAGCTTCAAAAACCAACTTTGGTAATTTTTTGAATTGTAGTTTAATTATTATAATTATTTTAATGTCAAAAATGCCACTTCACTTGATTAATCCATTTAAGTGATCAAATTAACTCCAATTAACTTAACTTTTTTATGGAGAGCTCCCCTAACATTAAATTACACTGTGGAATAGTTTTTATGTCATTTACAGTCATAATTATTCCAAATTAATGTTATTTTATTTTTTATGCTTGGTGACAATTATAATTATTTTTAATGAGTTAAATCAAGTTTATATTTTCCTACGGCCCTCTGACCACAATGAACCTACCAAGACAAATTTTATATTTTTCTGTGAGTATTTTAATTATTATAATTTTTAAACCAAAACATGGACCATTAACTTAACAATTAGATATTTATGCCTAGAGGGGAGCTAACCTTGGAAAAATCATTCTAAAGAATCATAATAACATGTAGAATCAAAATCCCAAAGCTCAATTCATGGTGAGATGTCTATGCAAATGGAGAGTTAAAATAAGGAAAACACCATTTTATTTATTAAAAATAATACATCCATCAAATAAATTTGAAATGTTTTCACATTGTTCTTCTCTCTTCATTGAGCAACAGAGTATTTTTATTTTATTTTTATAATTTTTCTACACAAAGTTAAGGATTTTTTAAGTTATGGGCATTTATTTAAATAAAAAAATTCCCTATTTTTCTACATATTTGTTTTATCCTTGTACGCGTTGAATGAACATGTGTAGCCGCGGGACTGGGCACCGCCATCGGCGTCAGCTCTGCGCTTTATGCACTGCACTCCATCCTGCGTAATCAAGACTATGCGTGCGATGCACGAAAGATCAGACAACGTGTGGTCATTGTCCCTGATGCCCTAGCCCAAGAACCGTCCGTTTCCAAACCCTAATATCTTGCTCGATTCTCAACCAAATCAAGTGTGATTTTTTTCCTATAGAATCGTCTTGACTGGTAGAGCATATCTATATGGTTAATCGACCCTTAAATCAACTCTATGCAAATGGAGAGTGAAATGAAGCTTGTTTTAGGGTTAACTTTCAATACCTTGGTCCAAGAGGGGAAGCCTCGATTAGATGCTTTTGGAAGCTTCGTGGGGGTCCCAAGAGCTTAAAGATGGAGCCTCAAGTTGTGGTGAATTGCCTAGATATGAATTCAACTAAGTCCGAATTAGGGGTTTGAGCAAAGTCCACCTTAGGGAGCCCTGGTGATGGGGATTTTGTGGGAGATCTTCTTCTATTGCTGTAGGATGATATGTGTGTAATTAATTTGAATTTGGTGGAAGTTTGGAGGTTGTCCTATTTCGGCTTAGGGATTGAGCTCCAAAATTGAGCTCGAGCAGTAGATTTGAGTAGCTAAGAATGATTGGGTTAAGCTTAAGAGGTCTCGGGGAAGCTTTGCAAGCAATTTGGTAGAGTCTCCCCAAGGAATTTCAAGCTCTCCCCCTTTGGCCATAGAGGAGGGGTTTAAGAAGAGGGGCTTGGAGTGACCACCAGGGGAAATTGGTGGGTTCTTTAGGTTGCTTATGTGGATGCCAATAATGTGCAAAAATCCAATTGGGATGAGACAGCTTGGATGGGTTTAATTTTGAGTTTTTTCCTAGGTGGTGTTTTTGAATTTGGGTTTTCTGGCCACCAAGGTGGCTGGCCGACCAGGGAGGGGTCACCATCCCACTAAGGGAGGTCAGGGCTTGGTTTTGGTGACGTCATTTGGGGTTGGCCATGTGTAAAGACATGAGAATGAAATAGTATGGGAAAAGGGCTATTTTGGGTTAATTTTGGTCAAATCATGATTTGGGGTTGGGTTCACCCTTCAAGGTTGGTTTGGGTGCTGAGGGAAATGAGGAGGTTCGGCTTAATTAGCATTGTGAGGTCTCTATCCAAAGAGATTTGGCTAAACATGGGTTAGAGTGACTCATGGGAGGGGTGGGAGGGGTTAAAAGAATCATAAGGATATTTAAAAGTTTTTTAGCCTCTTTACAATAACAGCTTAATGATGTGGCATGGCTCTCATGGCTTGCATATGGCTTTGAAGTGGCTCAATGGCTTGTCCTTGGCTTGGTCAACTTTCATGAGTAGGAATTTTTGAATTTATGAAATATTTTGGTTGAGTTTGGCATGATGCTTGATTTGGAATGATTTTATTTTGGATTTAGGACTTTATGAATGATTTTAATCAAATGGACGATGGAAAGAAATAATTGTCATGTGGGTTTTGGACCTGGGCTTTTGGAATTAAGTGTAGTGGGCTTTGGGCTTTGGGCTTTTAAAAAGGAAATTGAGTTTGGACTAATATTTGGACTAATTGAATGTTGAGTTTGGCGTAGGAATATGTCATGAGGAATTTGGCACAATTTCAAGTAATTTTGAGATGAATTGGTGGGCCAATTTGGCAGATTTAGGCATATGGTCAAAATTGGGCCTTTTTGGATTTGAATGAAATTGAGCTTGCAATTGGATCAAATTGGGCTTGAATTTTATTTAGAATAAAATTGAGGATGCTGAATTTTGGTTTGGAATTGAAATTGGGCAAGATTGAGGTCAATTGGGCTAAGAATGGGATTAATTTGGGGGCATTTGGGCTCTTAAGGGTGACCAAAGGAAAATATGTTGAGATTTTCATACCTATTTTATACTATTTTTGATGATATTGCACTTTAAAGAAAGGTATTTTTGATGTTTTGTTGGAGGAATGATGAATTAGGGTCATTGGAGCAAAAAGTTGCAAAAAGGAGCGAATTTAGAGCGAAAATTACCAAAATGTGAAGATTTGAACTAGGGCGCCGGCGGCGAGCCCAACGATGCCGACGGTGAGAAATTCCCGAGACTCCAGATTTAATGATTTAGAAAGCCCGTCGGCGGTGCCCTCGAGGCCGCCGATGACGCGATCGACGGTTATGTCCAACAATGCATTAGATGAGGACGAATTTTGGAGGGATGCTTAGGTAACTCTTGAGAAAACTCATCCACATCTTTAAAAAGAAGATTTTGGCCAAAAATTAGAGGCTCTTGCTAGGGGAAGAGGCTCAAGACGGAGGGTGTTAAGTGTTTGGAAAGTATGGAGAGTCTAATTGTGAGGAATTCTTTGAGAGATTGTAAGAGTGGAGGGAAAGTGAGAGATTTCTTCCTCGTAGAGTGTAACAATTGTGAGGAATTCTTCAAGAGATTGTAAGAGTGGAGGGAAAGTGAGAGATTTCTTCCTCCTTCCACTTCGAAGAAGAATTCTGTGTGCTGTAAAGAAAGAAAGAGATTCAGAGGAACTTCGAGGAGCACTTCAACGAGGAAGTTTGTGCGCTGTAAAGAAAGGAAAAGATTCAGAGGAACTTCGAGGAGTTTGCTTAGGGAGAAATTAGAGATAAGTGTTATTTACTTGTTGTAGTTGTATGACTTTGCTTTTATATATGAATTCCAAGTTTTGTTGTGTCTTCCCCAAGAGTTTTGAGTAGTTTTCTCTGTCTTTCTCCTTGTATTGAGATTTGTGAAATGGTGATTTGAATTGGTTGAGCCATGAAAATGTTAAAGAAGTTGCCATGATCTTTTCACTTCGATCTTAATTTACTTTCAATCTAGCCAATTGATTTGTTAAAATATATTGATTTTTACAACTAAAGTGGAGATTACATCCAAGATTCGGAGTGGTCAAAGCCCTTAGAAGTTGGGTGCAAATAAATTGGGAAATAAAATTATCGAGCGTAGAATTGGAAATTTTAGAGTGACAGACTAAAATCTACAATTCGGTCCTATCATTTGGGTGTTGAAGTGTAGATGTTAGCTCTCAGGCGAGGGGAACATGGGAGCTCTAAAGTGAGAGTCGATATCCTCCCAGGATTAGTCAATGTTCTTTATGTCTGGACCAAAGAGTAAAGAATAGGTATGCTCCTATTTGGCACAACACAATTTGAATTGATTCACTTTATCCATTCACTATAATTTCTTGATAAGGAGAAGGATGCTTTCTTATATGTTGAACATCACATTAAGAACTTTATTAGTATAATTAGTTATTTAAGAGTTATTAAAATTACATATTTACTTTAATTTCCTATTAGTGAAAGATAAGCAATTTGAATTCTATTATTGCGATTAAGTATTGCTTTTCTAAAACCTTAGTTCGTAGTTCTAATATTACTCCCTTTGGGATCGATATCTAGGACTCCAATAGAGCCCTATATTATTTGAGCGATACGTATACTTGCGTTGATAAGTGCGACTTTACCATTATTGAATATTTTATATATACATCTTTATTGAATCTATAACTATTATTAAGTTTTTGGTGTCATTGCTGAGTAATTAAATCTTTTAGCAGCAGTATTAAATACTTGTATTTTTAAGCATATATAAAGTCGTTGTCAAAGGGCAAATTGGGCCTTTTGGACAAATTGGGTAAAATTGGTCAAATTTAGTCAAATTGATTATCAAAAATTGAAATTGAGAATATTTGGGACGATTTTGAAATTTTTGAGAATTTTTGGAATTTTTAAGTCAAGAAGGGCATTTGGGTAATTTTGGCAATTTTTTGGGTATTTTGGAAATTTGGTAAATTTTGGTCAATTTAAATAGTGGTGAGTTGATTGAGATGATTTTTGGACAAATTTGGGTATTTTGGATAATTTTGGGATTTNAAAGTGTAGGATTAGTCAATGTTCTTTATGCCAGGACCAAAGGGTAAAGAATAGGTATGCTCCTATTTGGCACAACACAATTTCAATTGATTCACTTTATCCATTCACTATAATTTCTTGATAAGGAGAAGGATGCTTTCTTATATGTTGAACATCNAATTAAAATTACATATTAACTTTAATTTCCTATTAGTGAAAGATAAGCAATTTGAAATCTATTGTTGCGATTAAGTATTGCTTTTCTAAAACCTTAGTTCGTAGTTCTAATATTACTCCCTGTGGGATCGATATCTAGGACTCCAATAGAGCCCTATATTACTTGATCAATACGTATACTTGCGTTGATAAGCGCGACTTTACCATTGTTGAATATTTTATATATACATCTTTATTGAATCTATAACTATTATTAAGTTTTTGGTGTCATTGCTGAGGAATTAAATCTTTTAGCAGCAGTATTAAATACTTGTATTTTTAAGCATATATAAAGTCACTGTCAAGTTTTTGGCTCCGTTGTCGTGGAGTAAACAAGAATCATAATTAGAGTAACGGACAATTGTCAAAGGGCAAATTGGGCCTTTTGGTCAAATTGGGTAAAATTGTTCAAATTTAGTCAAATTGATTCTCAAAAATTGAAATTGAGAATATTTGGGATGATTTTGAAATTTTTGGAATTTTTAAGTCAAGAAGGGCATTTGGGTAATTTTGGCAATTTTTGGGGTATTTTGGAAATTTGGTAAATTTTGGTTAATTTAAATAGTGGTGAGTTGATTGAGATGATTTTTGGACAAATTTGGGTATTTTGGATAATTTTGGGATTTTTGGCAAAAATTTAGGTTGTAGGGGTATTTTGGTAATTTGGTTGTTTTGGGCCAAAATGGGCCAAGAAGCCATGAAGTCATATCAAACCAATAGAAGCCATGTGAGGACTCATTTTGGATGCTCAATATGCTGGTTCTAACCCTCTTAGCCAAAGACTAGGGGTGCAGGGCCATTCATATGAGCTTTCCAAAAAGAGTCAGGAAACCAAACTAAGGGATCCTAGGGTTTAGGGTATGTGAGAGAGTGTAGTGTGTACAAGTTAGCCCCACTAAAACTAGGTCACCTAGCGTTAGTCCTAAGGTCTGACCATCCTATGTGGGACTCCCCTTGAGCTCCTCCATACTGACCTGACCTACTAGGTGCTAGAGGTTAGGACCAACATGTGGAAATTTAAGTTGAGCAAAGAAGAGTTTAGGAATTTCTAATGGTAAGGGTTCCCTTTATAGTCCTCTAAGAATAGTAAATGGGAAAGTCTTATAGCTAGACCCTAGGCTACTAAAGAGGAAAAACTGGACCTCAACCAAAAATGAGGTCAACATTGGGTGAAATCATGGCACTCTCAGGTCATTATGTTTCTCAAGGGATTTTAATCTCACAAGTGGTCAGTTTGTAAAGTAAATGAAGATTCAATGAAATACCATCACAATTTTTAAGAGTAAAAAGAAATCATGACAGATCCATTTCAATTCTATTACTTCCTTTATCTAAACTTATTTTTCATCAAGTAGGTCCAATAAATCTGCTTGTAGAGGAACATGCGGATGATCTTTACATTATTCTTATTTAATGTTAGAGGTGCATACTTTAGGGGATGAGGCAATACCTGAGGTTGGAAACACATAAGCTAATGTATTAGGGTTAATCTTATCCTTGAGTTTGACCTTATTAAAATTTCAAAAATCATCAAGTAGTTATTTGGAAGGAGATTTCGTTAGAAATTGGAAGTAAAGAAGGGAGGTGAGATGAGGTAGCATAGTTAACCTCATTTATCTATCATATTTTTATGTTTATTAGTGTGATTAAAGACTTGGAGAGGATCAAAACATCCAATTTAAATGATAGGGACCAATTTTTGGTCATGCAAATAAGCCTAGAACCCTGGGCACCAAAGTGTCGGGAAGTGTACTGGCGCCTAGGCGCCAATATACCGATGCCAAGGGGTTGCACCTAAGTTTCATGGCACCACTATAATGGCGCCTAGGCGCTAGACCTTTCTGCTTGACAAAATCAATAAAACCACCTCGGATTAGGTCATTTTTGCATGAGCTCCTCCCCGACTCTTCTCTGGCGATAAGAGGGTGGTACTTAGAACATCCTTTCCCTTTGCATTTGAGCTCATTCTTGAGGATTTGGAGTGTGGAATTTATCTCTCTAAGGTAGGTTTATGCACCGTGAGCTTGCATTTCCATTCTTCATCCGGGATTTTCAGGATTTTTAAGAAATTAGTGAAGAAAAAGAGATTATTGTGGGGAGAGATTGATTAAACCTTTAACTTATATATTATGTCCATCCATTTTATTTCTTGAGCCTCTTTTCATCAAAATTTTCATTGTTTTATCTTGAAATGACATTTAAAACCAAAGTTAGCAAAAGTAAAAGTTCTTTTGATAGAAAGAAATTTGTTAGTTCCAAAGGTCAAGAGTGTTATAATGAATTCCTTGTATCAATGATGCTAATTGCGGAGTGGAGTTTCATTAGCCCTAGGGGTGTT
>JXCR01145607.1:0-15261 GCA_002079205.1 Phalaenopsis hybrid cultivar
ATATATATATATATTCTTATAAAAAAAATTTACACAATAAACGCTCTCCAAACTGTTTTTTTTTTTAATGGAGTTCCTCCCCATAATTCCCCCATCTCAAGAGCTCCTTCTCAAAATTTGCCCAAAAAGTGCATATTCATATACAATATTTCTGTATAAGAGGTTTATCATGTAATTTAATTATTTCTAATGGAAGACAAAAAATTACAAAATTTATTTAAAAAAAAAAACCTTCAAAATATTTAGCATTCACACGCTTATACTAAATACAAAAAAATATAATAATAATAAAAGAGAGAGAGAGAGATTACATAAACACTGTCTGACTGATTTTATGAACTATCGAAACTATTTATTTACACGTGACATGACCAAGTTATTGAGAATTCGATAAAAATAATGAATATGGGTTGGGCTTTTACGATGAATTTTGATATTTAATTGAGAATTTAAAAAATAAATGAAAGAGGGTGATTGATTGGTAAATACTAAGTTTCTGGTGGTCTGATGCATGCACCAATATCCTTGTGATCAGAGCATGGCTCGCGGAAGGCCTCTTGTGAAAAACTTAAGACATTGAAATAGTTTCATGTGGTTGAAGTCTTCGACAAGAACGACGATTGGAAGATCATGTTGATGTTTTGAAAGACAAATGGAAGCAAAAAAAATTATGTTGTATACCATTTAGAGAGGCCGCAATAAAGATATTTTGGTCGCAATAACTTTCTTGATTGTGATCCTATGTTAATCACTAGAAGGACGTCAGGATCATATATGTCACCCGGCTGAAAGCTGTAGTGATCATCACCGTCAATTTCAAGGTTGGCATATTGCATCTCTGCTTCACATACCGAAATGTGTTCCAGGAAGACTCCATGTTCTTTCAACAAATATTAGTTACTAATAGCCAATAATATTTGGGCAAAAAAGACGATTACTAAAAAAAAAAAAATTAAGAGCTTCTCTTAACCTCATAAGAGCCAGTTCATGTGAAAAGATTAGAAACTAATTTGCAAAAAGATAAAGAGTTGACTAAGTCAACTCAAATCTTCATTGTGAAGCAAAAAAATATGGGGTAGAAATAGCTTGGATGATAGAATTACAACTATATTGGTGCGAAACTTGAAAGAAAATTTAGTTAATTTGTTAACTAGAGAGTGTGCGCGCGCGGTGAAAAAATCAATCTCAGCAATGATTTCAGACACATAAGAAGTTAATACTAGTGATGTGACAGAGTTGAGTTGAGTTCAATGCACGTTTAGCTTGAGTTGGAGCTTGATTAATTAATCTAGTTCAAGAACAAGCTCAAGCTTAATTCTAGGAGTTCTAGTCAACTCTTTTATTATAAAAGAGAAAAAATAATATTAATTCATATTAGTGTTACAATTAAATGATAAATATAATGAGCAATTAGAAAATAAATGATACGAAATCACTTATTATAAAATATAAAATATAAATTTCACTATTTTAAATAATTTACAGGAAAAAAAGTCATAAGTTCTAGCATATTTGGGCTTTATTTCTATTAATATTTTCTTCTTAGAATGAGCCAACTCACATGTTTGCTTGGGCTTGACTTGTTAGCTTAGAAGCCACTTATCAAGACAAGTTAGAGCTAGCTCAATAGTCTATTTGGCTCAATTAGACCACTAGTTCATGCCTCTCTCTCTCTCTCTCTCTCTCTCTCTCTCTCTCTATATATATATATATATATATATATATATATATTCAAGAATAATTAAGATAGTTAATAACTAGGCGATGAAATTGTAGAAATTTGATTGAAATTTATAAAAAATAGAAAAATAAATTTATAAGAAAATGTGGTATTTAGTTTTGAATTATTGCTTATCTTAACCAAATTTGCATTATTTGTTGCCAATAAAGTAATAAGATGATTAGTTATAAAGCAAATATCACAAATATTGCATTGTAAAAATAGTATCCAAAATAAAATATTGCATTAAGATTTGAATTATTTTAATTAAAAATAATAAAAAATCTCACCATTTCTTTAGTTAACTCCAATATCTCCAGTGATTTTGCAATCGAGCACTACTTCAAATTCTCTTTTGTGCAACTATATTAATCTCACTACTCATCAAATAAATTATAATGCTTAAATGAATGAGAATGCATTGAAATAATATAAGATCTTAGCTTCTTTAAGGTTATTTTTTTCACCTAATATGCATGCAAATAACATTGAAGATATAACAGTCATAAATAATGCATGCTTTCATGGCATATACATGCATGCATGCTGTTTCATCACATATGCATGCATCATCAAACCTTGAATAACATTTAGGAACTTGAAATAATAAAAATAAATAAATAAAAGTCTTTGATAAATAAATAAATAAATAAAAGTCTTGGAGTTATTGTAAGAATATTACAAATCTATCCACAACTTAGAAAATAAATTTTTGCAGCATTTTAAACAAGTTATCACAACGTANTAAAAGACTTGGAGTTATTGTGAGAATATTACAAATCTATCCACAACTTAGAAAATAAATTTTTGCAGCATTTTAAACAAGTTATCACAACGTAATAACCTCCGCTATTTCATTGCAGCGGATTTTAAACGGTTGCAATTGTTAGTGTTGCAAAGACTTTTAGCAGCTATTATAAAAAGAGGGAGGTTTTTAGAACTTTGGCAACGAAAGGGATCGCGCGATCGATTGGATGTAGCGAGGGTCTGGCTGAGAGAGGCAAAGGGATATATATTTATGCAATATTAATTCTATTTTATTTTAAGTTAATACTATTAGTTAATCGATTAAATATGAATAAAGAATTAATGTATTATTAGATTTAGTATGAATAGATAAATATATTTATTTAATTATCTAATAGATAAATAATAAAAAAAATGCATATTGATTATTTATTTATTTAATTAAATTAGAAGTAAACCCTTATCAATATAATTAATAACTAATTATTTATTTATTTATAAAATTTAAATTATTAATTAATAACTAATTAGTTTGATATAGCTTTTATTAATAATTAATTATTTAGTGAATAAGTAATTATTAATTAACATACAATAACAAGCCTTAGGCTCCCTTTGAGAGCTCTTCCATTCCGTGGCTTGGTTTCGGGCCTCAAAAATTCACCTGTTTGGGACAGCGTTCGGCGGCGGTGTCCCTAATTTTTGTTGAATGTGGGCCGCGGGTTTGACCCCGTAGCCCGCATTCAATGGTAGAATTTCTACGTGTTAACCACCGTCTTCTTCGGCAGAGAGGCGTTAGCGGGAGAGTCGAAGAAGATGGCGTTAGTGCTCTCTCTCGTTACCTTCCTCCCATCCTCTTTACCCCCTCCCCGTTCTACCTTTCAATCTCGTTTTCAAACAGAAAAGTTTTCAGGTTGAGGCAATGAATAATAAGTGGGGATGGTAGTGCAGAAGGACATTCTAAAGCTCGGCAATGGAGCCAAGACTATTCGCGGTCAAAAAGTTATCATGCACACTACTCTGTTTTCTTTCAATTCTAAATCAGGAATTGGATGAATAGTATTCTTTTGTCTCATAGAACTCCCAATCAAAATGAAAAGAAAATTCATCATATTATTTGTTTTATTTTCTCATCACTCGGATATTTTCTTCTATTCTCTCCACTCTTAATCAAAGTTGTTTCAAAGATCGAGAATGATTAATGGAAACATAAACTGATCATTTATGTTTAAATGATGCTCGTTGTTTTGTTTGCATTGGACTGATAATTTCTATGCAGTTGTCTTTTATTTTTTGGAATATCTATATAATTGTTTATCTTTTTATGAACTATTTGACTATTGAATTATCAAATATGTGGTTGTCACAGTTCTGTTTTAAACAGTTTTATTAAATATGGGCAGAATGATCATTTTCTAGAAATAGTGCCCCACAACTGTTTTCGCACAGCTGCAACAAATAAACAACCAGCTTCTCCGATGCAGCTTCCTAAGCATTGCCGCTGCATCTGAAAAGTTGAGAAACTGCAGCTACCCCAAACAAACCCTTAATCCCACCACGTGGGGTTGGCGACATAAATCAGAGTCTGCTTGGCGCATCTGTTGATTATTTATAATCTGCTGATAAACAGATTATTCTGATAATATGATAATCTGCAGATTATCAAAATAATCTGGCTTGTTGTTTGGGGCAGCTTATTCAGATTAGCTTATTGGTGGTTAAATGACATTTCTGCCCATGTCTTATAAAATTGTTTGGGGCAGCTTATTCAGAATAGCTTATTGGTAGTACATAATTATATAGTGCATAACATCTATATAAAAGATGAAAATATTCTTATAAAGACCATTGTCTCTTATAAAAACAAAGCCTCCTTATATGTACTTAAATCCCTAATGCTATAATCATTGTCATTCTTAACATAAAATGAAAGATAAGAGTATGAAATTCTCTCAATGACGAGGTAGATATGCATTTGAAACATTACAATTACACGCTAGTATGATTTCATAAAAGAATAAACAATTTCGTAATGATTTGAGATGCATTTTCATGAACCAAGTCATAATCTTCAATGTATAATCAAATCAACATTGGGTTATTTGAAATTTATGTATAGCAGAAATTCCTGCAAATTCTCCATCACACAAACTGCAGCTAAACAATAATATCATGACCAATTTGCTTAAAACCGGAGCCGATACCTCCCATCAAACAAACAGAGCCAAAACCAGAGAAAATGCCAAAAACCAAAGGATGTCGAAACAAATCACGCCACATATCTCAATTGGGCTATAGCTCAAAAACCCTTAATGGACTTATATTTCATATACAAAAAAAAAGAAATTCATTTCTTGTATCTACACTTCCCAGAAAAAGGATCAGAGAAAATGAAGCTTTCCAATGATCGCAGCTATCAACCCAAATCTAAAAATCAGATAAAATGCCAAAATATCGAGGCATAGAAAGTGAAACATATCTCAACTAGCTAAACCCAAAAACAAGAGAAAATGCCAAAAACCAGATAATGCCGAAAACAACTCATGCCATAGATCTCAACTGGGCTATAGCTAAAAACCCGTAATGTACTCATATTTCACCCAAAAATTTTTTTTTTAATTTATTTCTTGCATCTACACTTCTCAGAAAGAAGATCAGAGTAGGGAAATCGAAAGGAACCTTTCCAAGGATCGCAGTTAGGGAAATCGAAAGGATACCTGATGATCAAAAAAGGAAAATTAGAAAGGAAGAAGGTTCGATCTCCTCTAGGGTGACGAACCAGAAAGGATTCCAGTGAGGGAGAAGACGAGGGAGATCAAGGGCACCTCTGGAATTCCTAGGGCAACGCAGATTGCTAACTCCAGACGCGGGGCTCGCACTGCGTCGAACGACATAAAGTATTTATCAAACGCGGATGCAGTGCGAGAGGAATAAGCCCGTGCGAACATATTTATCAAATAGGGAGGCGACGTTTTCAAAACGCCGCCGCTCCCAATAAGCTGCCCCAAACGGGCCCTTAATTAGAATTATTAAAGCTAAGGTCAAATAACTTTTGTGATTTACTCAACAAAGATTTGCTAAATCTTAATTTATAGGATTTATTGAAGAAATCCCCTCAAGTTAAAATCCATATGATTGTTAGGCAAGCCCTAAATTAAGCTAGAACAAAATTAAAAAAAAATGAATTATGCTTTTATTATTGAAGATTAAATGAAGAAATTTTTCTCAGAATGCACCAATGTTTACTTTGTGGACTGTACGTAGCGAATTTACTTGTCTGAAAAATGTTTCACCCATCGATTTTTTTACGCAGGCAATCCGTCGATTAAGTGTCACCGATGCGTCAATTGTCTTAACAGATGGAAGAACAATCAGAAAAGTGTCACGTCCGCTATTTTCATAGTTTGCACTTAAGCCTTCAGTTCGATGTTGGCTTGGCGTCGGCAAATAAGTCTATCGGCTAGCAGAGTTTTTGCCTCCATATATGTTGGATGTAATCACAAAACTGATGGTAAGACATTGGAAAACTGTAGAATCAACCAAAAAAAAAAAAAGATTGACCCTTTTATATTTATGTTACCACGTCTGTCATCACAACATTTAACATACCATTCCAAATATTTAATGATCTAGAATAATAGTCGAGCAGTAAATTATCCAATCAAATAGCAAAATAAATAAAATACATTTAATCTAAAATATGTACATCACTGTTCACAGAAAAAAAATATATGTACAAATGTAAAAAAAAAAAGAAAAAAATACCCCATAATCATCCATGCTGGCCTCCAGCTCCGACCACATCTGAGTGAAGTGAGCTTCCATCTCGACAGACAACACAGTTATACCATAGACGGACAACACAGTTTTGTCAAAAAACAGACAATACAGTTTTGCTAAAAACAAAAAATTTCGCTGCAACGCCGCAACACCACTATACTGCTACCCAAATGAATCCTAAGTAATAAAAAAACATAAACACATACGACAAAAATAAATCTAGCTACCACCCTATTTCATCGAAGTTCATATTTTTTTTATTAGGTGGCGATTCAAATATGTAATCAAAGTATTACATCACTTAGATCAATCATTGTTGTTTGACCTCCATCACTTGTATGAAATATTGTCTTTGTTTCTCAAATTTTGAAAGCTTATCATAAACTTCATTATCTATAAGCTTATAGATGTGAGCACCTATTGATTCTTTCACATTATATGATAATAACATATTTAGTGTATCCTTATAAGATAGCACCATATAACATATCTTATTTCTCTTGTGGTTTTATGTTCATATTGAGTTCTAGATTTTTGGGACTAGTTGCTTCCCCCATATGATTGGCTCAATATTACCTCCTTTAATGGCGTGCTCAATTTTCCCTCAATTTTTGTCATTGTANGAACACAATTTTACCAAAGAATGACAACATAGTTTTGCCAAAAAACAGACAATACAGTTTTGCTAAAAACAAAAAAAATCATTGTAGCGCCGCACCACTATAATGCTGCCCCAAATGAACCCTAAGTAATAAAAAAAACATAAACACATAAGACAAAAATAAATCTAGATACCACCCTGTTTCATCGAAATTCATATTTTTTTATTAGATGGTGATTAAAATAAGTAATCAAAGTATTACATCTATTGTATCAATCATTGTTGTTTGACCTCCATCACTTGAATGAAATATTGTCTTTGTTTCTCAAATTTTGAAAGCTTATCATAAACTTCATTATCTATAAGCTTATAGATGTGAGCACCTATTGATTCTTTCACATTATATGATAATAACATATTTAGTGTATCCTTATAAGATAGCACCATATAATATATCTTATTTCTCTTGTGGTTTTATGTTCATATTGAATTCTAGATTTTTGGGACTAGTTGCTTCCCCCCATATGATTGGCTCAATATTACCTCCTTTAATGGCGTGCTCAATTTTCCCTCAATTTTTGTCATTGTAATAACAAAATAAAATACTTAAAAGTAGTTTTAAAAATAAATATAAATAATTTAATTACATATCTATTAGCATAATTTAAATGAACCCATGAAGCATCATTTTGTCTTTGATAAATACATTTATGTAGATAAGATAAAATTAGTTCTCTATCAATTATTTTCTCTTACAATGACTCATAGATACTGCATTATAAAAAAATATAATATGCAAAATAAAAAATGATTAATTTAAATTAAATAGGGTGGTAGCTTCAAATGCACTGTAATCCATGCACGTATATCCATAAATAGTTTTTTCTAATATGTGCTACCATACTAAGAGGAAAATTTCTAAATAACACTTATTTAGGGTCCATTTGGGGCATCTTGTGCGTTTCAGGATAAGATTTAGTGTAAAAACTCAAACGCAGTTTCAAATAAGCTGGCGAAACGCGCGGACTAAACGATAAGCTGCCCCAAACAGACTTTCAAATTTGCTTAAAACGCTGTCCGCACTTATAAGCTGCCCCAAAAGGACCCTTAATAAAAGCATTGACTATCATGACATGATAGTTTTTGATAGAAGCATATGCGAAATAAAAAATGATGTGCAATGAAAAGAAAAATATTTGTAACTATAAAATTTGATAAAATTAAAACAGTCTCCTACCTGCCAACAAAGAAGTGGAAGACAAGATCCTGATGACGTGCGAAAAATATTGTTTCGTAGAATAACAGGAAGCTTCTTATGAGAACAAGAGAATAGATGATAGAAGTATATGAGAGCAGAGTACATACAAAATTCAGATCAGACATTTTATTAAAAAGAATTGTTATATGTTGAGTGAATAAGTGATTTTCTTAANCGAGAATAGTTGATAGAAGTATATGAGAGCAGAGTACATATAAAATTCAGATCAAACATTTTATTAAAAAGAATTGTTATATGTTGAGTGAATAAATGATTTTCTTAAAATTTTTAAAATAATTGTATAAGATTTGTACGTATATTTGTTACACCAGACAGTCGATGTAGTATTTCAACCTCCTTTGGACCAGTAACCTTGCGTCGTTGGGTTTCTAGACTATATACAGGTTATTATATTGTTCAATTTGTTCTAGTTATTTATTTAATTATTAAAATGAAAATATTAATTGCATTAATAACAATAAAATTATTATTATTATATATTTATATTATATTATTTCATAGCATAATTAAATTAAGAAGAAACGCCAATGGAGGAAACCCGGTAGTGTTTCGTCGGCTAGGGTAGAAGCAGACGAACGAAGATGAAGGCAAAGAAATATTTCCTCCATTACCACAAGAAGGCCGACAGGAAGGGATCCTTGACGATACTCCAATAACTACAGGTGGTCAAGGGAAAATTTTGGCTCTAATATCATGTTGAGATTTAGAATAATGTGGAATACCAAAAAAAAAACAATTTAATTGATATGAACAGGGGTATAAATAACCCTTACATGAATCCTATAATAGAAAAAATAATAAAAGAAAAATGATATGAAATGAAAGATATATCAACTAATATCTTCAATAATCAATTCATATTAATTATTAGGAGATATAAGAAATATCATAAAATAGGAAAACTTAAAATAGGAAAAGAAATAACTTCTAATCGAATGAAATAAATATAAAATAGGAAAGGAAATATATTTTTAGTCTAAAAAAATAATTTATTCCTCATATCTTCTTACAGTACTAAATTATTTCCTAATATAACTCTTAATAGCTTACGCCCACGAGAAGGGAGATTTCATTAGCACCAGATTGAGATAAAAAAAATGATTTTGGGTTACAACTTCTACACTTTTCTCACCACTACTCTCTCATCGACGTTTTATCCCTTTTATTGAAGATAAGAACATACAAGTAAATAAAATCAAAAGAACAAATTACCCCTAATTATAAAAAAAATAAATAAATACAACAATCTTCATCTTATCTCTTACTTCTAAATAAGTGAAATATGACCAAATAAGCTTCATACTCCAATTCAACTGCATCAAGATTATTGTTTACTTACTCTTCTCCGGAAGGAATGACGCCTCATGTAGTTTTTCAAAATTTTTGGTTGGGCAGTCAGACATGAGCTCGGTTGTTTACCAAACTTCTATAATTGGTAAACTTTTGGACTAGTAGTAGCTTCGTGAGTATGTTCGTTGAATTCTTTTTCATATCTATCTTCTTCAACATAACTTTATCGCCATCAATCAAGTCCCGAATAAAGTGATAGCTCACATCAATGTGTTTGGTACAAAAATTTTAAATTCCTCCGAGGGATTCCTGATCATCCAATAGAAACGTCTTTATTTAGTTGTAGTTATGGTTTTGTGTGATGTTTATGATTAAATTTTAAGTTGTCTTATATTTTGAATGTTGTGGCGGTGAATTTTATTTTGGTTGATTTTAGTTTTGGTTTTGATTTTATGGCTATCCTAGCAGTTTTGATTTTCATGCAAGGTGACATCGTTGTTTAACATGCAAACTCGAGACAAGAAATACAAAAAGGTAAATGCAATAATTTAAAAGCGTATATGTCCCCTTCTTAGCATTCTCGCTGAAAAATTTTAGTGGATAATTTCCTAGAACAAAATATAACAAGTTCAATTTGTCCTTTAAAATATTCAAGAGATTCCAAAGTGTTCGGAGAATGACCCAGACACGCTTTAGAAGTCCCTTGAAACGTTTTGAGTCCCATTTGAACTTATCAAATTGTTCTATTAATCATCCCAAGATCAATTTAAACTTAACTACCTCAAGAATGAGAAANTAAACATACCACCTAATTCTCATACATTTTAAGATTTGGGTGGTGTATATGTAAAACCTGAAGTTTGGGTGTTAAATATGTAAATATATAAGAATTGGGTGGTGAATATATAAAAATCAGAGTTCAGGTGTTCGATGGGTGAACCCATAAGATATGTGTGGTAAGCATGCAATTGGTATTTGCCTCTTGAATTCCCATGACTCAAGGATCTGATGCCAGAGCAAGCAAATACAAATTACCAAATAAACTTCCTACTAAATGGCTTACCCAAAGTAAGAATGCAAATAAATCATCCCTGCACATTCACTTGCTCCAAAGTTAACGGAAATTATTATTTAGTAGTACAATTCATACAGCTGAACCAATATCTTCACTATTTCAAGCATGACATGAATTTAACCACCTTAAATATTCCAAGAAAGAATGCTCATGTATTCCTCGTTTCAAGATATAGATAAATTCGAAACCATAAGCAAATTCGGATTCAAGGTATGTGACCTTATATGATAAAGGAAAATCCAGAAATCCTTAGTTTCAAATGAGATGCTTCTCCTTTCATGAAATTATTGCATCAATTTCTTTGTACCATCCAACAAGATAATTCATTTAAATAGCTTTGCATAAGATAGTGTAAGAGGGGAAGAGAGAACCTCAAATTCTTCATGCATAAAAAGAACTGGAAGCAATCTTCAAATAGCCAAATAAAATTCCAAAGAGAAATTGGAAATTCCTATTTACTCCATTGCAATGTATCACAAACCCATCGGAAGAGAATAACTTCAAATAAACATGAAACCCTCATGATGAAATGAGAGACTACCTATTCATATACAAACAAAAAGAAAAGGTATTACCACTTCTATTTGGATTCAAGAAAAACCCAAACTAATCAAACCAGATTTTAGAGGATAAAAGAANTTGGTCACCCACATGTATAGAGTCTGGCATTCAACTAGAATGGTGTCCTACTGTTCCAACTTAGGAGGGTACTCATTAGCCCGGTACTGGTGATTGACAAGTGGACAATCGAATTTTCATTTAAAATTTATATTTTGGCATGAACATAAGTTTCATGCAGAGAAAGGTGCAACAATTTTGTAGTTAAAATGCTTTTACAAATGTAATATTTGTTCTTATCGTATCTGTTCTTATCAGTTTTGTAGAAATATGATTGTCCATGAGCCGATCACACCGTCGGGCTTGGGACCGCCAACAACCTAAGAGGACAAGGGTGCCCCGCTAGTCTTATATCGGTGAATAATATTATCATCATACGGTTCACCGGACCCGATGTTGTAGGATGAAACATTATTCTGCTCTACCACTGCCATGCCTTTATCATCATCACCTTTACCCCAAAATGAACCGTTCAACTTATAGTCTTATTTGATGGTTCACATATAGCAAAATGTTATATGTGCGCACTTATGCTTTGGGTATAAGCACATAAATCAACCAAGAAGCAAGGAAGAAAAGAAGAAAAATGGGGTGAGAGAGAGCAGGAAATGGTCAACCTAAAAGATCGACATAAAGAGGGTGGATCGATCCTCAAATCGTATAAAAGCTATCTCCAAACCCCAACGTTATGAAAAACCTCTTTTAAATGCGACTTAAACTTTGACGAATGAAACTTTCAAAATACAATTTAAAACCTTAACAAAAAAAAAAAAATCACGAAGCAAGACTTAAACCTTAACGAAGAAAACTTCAAAAAAAATACAAGTCGAACTTTGACATTTAAAACTTCAAAATACAAGTTAAATTTTGACAAGTAGTCTTAAAAGTACGACCCAAACATCACTAAAAAGGCCTCAAACCGAGCCGCATAAGGCTAAAAAAAGAGTCATTTGACAAAGCCTCGTCAAAGCCAAAATGAGTCATATATTTCACCAAGTACAAGACCCAGTCAAGCCAAGAAAAATTGAGCCCAAGACATGCTCAAAACCAAGCCATTACATGGCAAAACCGCAGCCCCTCATGAGGCAAAACCCGAGCTCCTCAACCTGTTCAAGGACAGGGTCAACGGAGCCGAAACCGAGCCCAATCAATAGGCCAAAAACCGGGCCACGCAAGCCCCAAAAATGGGTAACCAACATGCCGCAAAGCCTCTCACATTTCCAAAAAATGGATTTTTAATTTAAGCAACTCACTCATATGTTCCAACGCCTGAATCCTGTNAAGCTCCTCAACCTGTTCAAGGACAGGGTCAACGGAACCGAAACCGAGCCCAATCAATAGGCCAAAAACCGAGCCACGCAAGCCCCAAAAATGGGTAACTAACATGCCGCAAAACCTCTCACATTTCCAAAAAATGGATTTTTAATTTAAGCAACTCACTCATATGTTCCAACGCCTCAATCCTGTAACCACTCTCATTCTTAACATTAAACTCATTTAGTTCTTAAAATGGCCTTAATTTCCCAACTCCAGGTACACATAAAAAAAACATTCAAAGCAATTCCAAGTGGCGCAGATTGGAGGGATTACTCATATCGCCAGGCAAGAAATCATAAAAGCGAGATCCCCCAACCACATTTTATAGATTATGAACCGTAAATGATAAAGACTGCTCATAGATCTTGGCATTGAAGTGAGATTTGCAGCAAGATTCAAATATTGAAGGTATCTCAAATTTTTAATAGCCTCAGACATCCTTCCTGAAATGGAGAGGCTATGNGTGATAAAGACTGCTCATAGATCTTGGCATTCAAGTGAGATTTGCAGCAAGATTCAAATATTGAAGGCATCTCAAATTTTTAATAGCCTCAGACATCCTTCCTGAAATGGAGAGGCTATGGACAACAAACAAATGCTGCTAGGAAAAGAATATTTACAAACATACCACCTAATTCTCATACAATTTAAGATTTGGATGGTGTAAAACCTGAAGTTTGGGTGTTAAATATGTAAATATATAAGAATTGGGTGGTGAATGTGTAAAAATCAGAGTTCAGGTGTTCGATGGGTGAACCCATAAGATATGTGTGGTAAGCATGCAATTGGTATTTGCCTCTTGAATTCCCATGACTCAAGGATCTGATGCCAGAGCAAGCAAATACAAATTACCAAATAAACTTCCTACTAAATGGCTTACCCAAAGTAAGAATGCAAATAAATCATCCCTGCACATTCACATGCTCCAAAGTTAACGGAAATTATTACAATTCATACAGCTGAACCAATATCTTCACTATTTCAAGCATGACATGAATTTAACCACCTTAAATATTCCAAGAAAGAATGCTCATGTATTCCTCGTTTCAAGATATAGATAAATTCGAAACCATAAGCAAATTCGGACTCAAGGCATGTGACCTTATATGATAAAGGAAAGTCCAGAAATACCTAGTCTCAAATGAGAGGCTTCTCCTTTCATGAAATTATTGCATCAATTTCTTTGTACCATTCAGCAAGATAATTCATTTAAATAGCTTTGCATAAGGTAGTGTAAGAGGGGAAGAGAGAACCTCAAATTCTTCATGCATAAGAAGAACTGGAAGCAATCTTCAAATAGCCAAATAAAATTCCAAAGAGAAATTGGAAATTCCTATTTACTCCATTGCAATGTATCACAAACCCATCGGAAGAGAACAACTTCAAATAAACATGAAACCCTTATGATGAAATGAGAGACTACTTATTCATATACAAACAAAAGGAAGAGGTATTACCACTTCTATTTGGATTCAAGAAAAACCCAAACTAATCAAACCAGATTTTAGAGGATAAAAGAAACTAGTTCCTTCAAATGCTGAAATAATACCACAAAATAGGGAGGAATCGCATGAGTTTATATGAAAGAAAACCCCAAATACTTACAACCAAAAACAACCCTCATGATTAAGCATTCTTATTAATCGATGAAATGCAAATGATAGAGAAACTATCAGGATTCCTTGATCAAATTCTTTAGTCATTCATCAAAGCTTTCTTAAAGGGAAATTGCAGTTTAAGCTCGAGGAAAGCTAATAACAGAGAAAAGTATGAGAAGCAAAGGAAAATAAAAGGAAATGAGTCACCTTGCTAGCTGCTTCGAACAAATCCAACAGGGCTCAAAATTTCAAACAATGGGGCTCCAAAAATTCTTCAACAACTTCCCCAAAATTTTGGCAGCACTTCCACCCCTATAACAAATTTCCGAAAATTATTCCATCAGTACTATACACCATAAGGAAGGTGCGTATCTAATAAGATGGCGCCAGCTGTAAACTACGGTCCCACCTTTTAAACAAAATAAATTTAAAATAAATATTAATTTTAATTGTTTTTCGACCCGACCCGATAATTAACCCGAACCCTTTTTTACTTTTCCCGAACCACATTTTTACTTTCTACACACATTTACGAGAGTTTAGGGCTTACTCTTCCTCGGCGAAAACCTCCGGCGCAACGCATCCTCCGGCGAAACCCTCCGACAAAGCGCATCCTCCGGCGGAAGCGAAGGTCATGGCGTCGACTCGTTCGTTAAAATCATGGTATGCACCTAAACCAGAGTCGGGAANTGACCCGACCCAATAATTAACCCGAACCCTTTTTTACTTTTCCCGAACCACATTTTTACTTTCTACACACATTTACGAAAGTTTAGGACTTACTCTTCCTCGGCGAAAACCTCCGGCGCAACGCATCCTCCGGCGAAACCCTCCGACAAAGCGCATCCTCNCAGTCAGGAAATACGAGTAACACATCAATAACACAACAATAGCACAACAATATCACATCAATAGCATCACACATCAGTAATATACAAGTACTACATCAAAAACACAATAATAACACGACAATACCACATGAATAACACATCATGGATTTGAATCATTAGCACAGAAAAAACACTANGAGTCGGGAAATACGAGTAACACATCAATAACACAACAATAACACAACAATACCACATCAATAGCATCACACATCAGTAATATACCAGTACTACATCAAAAACACAACAATAACACGGCAATACCACATGAATAACACATCATGGATTTGAATCATTAGCACAGAAAAAACCCTACTCTATAACTGCATAAAACCAAATTCGTTGGACT
>JXCR01145607.1:25066-36295 GCA_002079205.1 Phalaenopsis hybrid cultivar
CCAGCGAAAATATTTCTTCACCCTTCGAATAGAACAACAACCTGGCGCGAAATAATTTTATCATGGCGGGATTTTTTGTAGAATTTGGATTTTGGGCCGGGCCTGGGTCGCAAATACTAATGGAATAAGTGGGACCGTAGTTTACAGCTGGCGCCATCTTATTGGATACGCACCTTCCTTAAGGTGCGTAGTACTGATAGAATAATTTTCCTAAATTTTTGGCTTAAGGAACTCTCCAAATTGGGTTTATATACCCATGAAGGAGAAGAAGATTTACCCAAAGTTTACCTGAGGTGAATCGAACCCCGGGTTGGCAACTGTACAAGAGAGCACCAGAGCTTATCTTGAGATTTGGGAGCAGCCTTGGCTCGCCACAACGGTGAAAGAGCAGCAGGTTTGGCGAATGGGAAGGGTCAAGAGGTGTGAGCTAGCTTAGGGATTAGAGATTAGGGATTAGGGATTTAGGGATTTTAGGAATTTATGTAAAAAAAGGATTTTTTTTAATATTCAAAATTCTTTAATTCGTGCGTGTATGGAATTATATCAAAATAGATGTCATTCCTAGGTAATTTTGACATTCAAGACGCCTCGGCGAGATCTGTTTCGTCATTTGGGGTCGTCCAGACAACCTCGTCGCTGATCGTGTAAAAAAAAAGCGCAAAAATTCAATTTTCATCAAAATTTTGGTTCGAGTTCAATTAATTGATCAAGATTATGTGGATGATTTTCATGAGTTGTTTAGAAGAGATTTGGAGTGATTTTGAGTTAGTTTGGGAGTTCAATTTAAGTGATTTTGGGCATTCGGTCAATTTTGGGGTGTTGGATTGAATTTGGGTTTGGGTCAGGCTACTGTTGGGTTAGGTCCAAATTGATGATTTAAAATGGTCTGGAGGAATGTCACAAAGAGTTTTCAACACAAATCAAATGTCAACTTTGGGATTTGGGCATTCAATTGGAGGACATTCGGAGACATTGCCAAATTGGGGCACAATTGGGTGTTTTGGAATTAGGTTGAAATTGAGCTCAAATTATGGGTTAATTAAGTTTGGATTTGGTTTAAATTGATCATATGAAAGATGAATTTGAGTTTATAGTTGAAATTGAGGAAAATTTGGGCCAAATTGATGGACATTTAAGGTGAATCTGGGGAAATTGGGCCTTTAAAGGCAATTTGGGGGTTTTGGTCAAAAATAATCAAATTGGGCCATGTGCTAGTTAAGAAAAATGAAATTGAGAATATTTGGAAGGTTTTGAAAATTTTTGAAATTTTTCAAATTTTGGGCTAAGGATAGACATTTTGATAATTTGGCAATTTTTTGGTGATTTTGGGTATTTTGGATGTTTTCAAAAGGTTTGAAATGATTTTCGAACAAATTTGGGTATTTTGGGTAAATTTGGGACTTTTGGCCAGATTTAGGTTTCAATGGTACTTAGGTAATCTAGGGGAGTTTAGTGGCGAAAGGTCAAGTTGGGTATTTTCTGTAGAATTGGGAAGCCAACCACCATATGTGAGTTATGGACCAATGGAATCCCCATTTGGGTTCTCTACGTACTGGTCTTAGCTAAACCTCAGCCTGGGTTAGTGGCTCTAGGGGGACCATCTACATGAGTCTCCCAAAAGATCAAGTGATCAAAGTCAACAATTTTGGGTTTAGGGTTGTGAGTGGATATAGGTGATAATGAGTGCAAGTGACTGCAAGTCAGTGAAACAGCTCCAAACCAATATCCAGTGCCAACCTAAAGGTCAGATAGCCCTATGGGAACTCTACTTGAGCTCCCCCACAGTGACCCCACCTNTATGGATTGTGAAGATTTTAAAATCATTTGAAAATACATAAAATTATTTTGTGTCAAATAGGAGCAATCCTATTCTTTACCCTCTTCTGAGTGTTATAAAGAACATCGACTAATCCATAGTTTGGTCTCTAATTTCTTTGTTAGCTTGGGAGAATACCGGCTGGCACTCTAGAGCTCCCACTACTCCCTCCTCTGAGAGCTAACATGCTCGCATTAGTTTCCAATCAACTATACCAAATTGAGGATTTTAATTTATCACATTAAAATCTCCAATTCTATTTATTTACACCCAATCCCATGGATGTCATACTCTCACATGAAATCAAATGTGATTCTCCCCATGTTGTAGCAATCATATCCCTTTATAGAACATATGTTTCTCAACACATTTTAACAATTCAATTGGTCAGATCGAAAACTAAATGAAGATCGGAGTTCAAATCATCACAAATTATTGTCATTTAAAACTGTAGAAAATAAAATCAATTCTTCACAAATCCATATCTTTAAAGTAGGGAGAAAGATAAAGAAGATTACTTAGAATTCATGAGGAAGATACGATAAAACACAGATTTCATATATAAAAACAAGTTTACAAATCAAAAGAAATAAAATGCACAACTTATCTCACGATCCTTCCTAAGAAAATCCCTAGAAGTTCTCTCTAGGTCTTTCTCTATTTACAAACACAATCAATTATCTCTTAGAAGTGTAATGAAGAAGAAATCTCTTACATTCCCTCTCCTCTTACAACCCTAGAAGAAAATCTCCTCTTTCTCTCCTCTTGCCTTTCACACCACCCTCTCTTTTTCTCCCCCCTTGAAGTTCTTCAAGTTTTCTTCTTTTATTTTGGGCTGCCTCCTTTAAAAAGAATTCAAAATTTCCTCCAAAATTCCAAAAGTCAATTCTTTTGAATTCAAAAGATGTGTCATTTGATCCAAGAGACATATCCCTTCATAAAAGAACCTTCCAAAGTTTTTAAATGCATTGAATTACTCCAATAGGTGTGTAGAAAAAGTGTCCCTTTGAAAATTCACGCAAAATTTATCTCAAACCACCTTAATTTGCAAAAAGTCGCCTCTAGTGCATCATGCGCCAGCTCTCTGTCAAACAAGACATCATGCGCCAAACCCCAAAATTTGTTGTTCTTAGCTCCGAATTTTGTCATTTTTGCTACTTTTGCTTCAAATACCTAAAAATGATATATCTGCAACAATAATATTCTTCTTTAAAGTGCAATATCACCAAAAATAAGCATAAAATATGTACTTAAAATATTATACTATTTTGATGTATCAATAGACCATCATCATATTTTAACCCTCTTTTACCCTCGAACAGTGTGAGGGATTCATATCGCCATGTAGGGCGACGCAAGTTGCAACAGTTATAGCATTCAACTTACTTAATCAATCCATGCTTAAGTGGAGTACCCTCATAATCGCATTAAATCCCTAGTTAGGTCACCTCGTTATGTATTTGACAGAAGCCCCTTCTATAGGTTGGGCTACAATAATCTCCCTCACAAAAGGACTACTCTTTTATCTGTTGAGGAATCCCTATTCAGATTCGCTTCACTAAAGCTGGCAGAAGCATTTCAGAGGTGAGACTGTGTGCTCATCCAACCCCTATGTTGATTAATTCGTGATGCCCTTCCAANCCCTCCAAAATTCCAAAAGTCAACTCTTTTGAATTCAAAAAATGTGTCATTTGATCCAAGAGACATATCCCTTCATAAAAGAACCTTCCAAAGTTTTTAAATGCATTGAATTACTCTAATAGGTGTGTAGAACAAGTGTCCTTTTGAAAATTCATGCAAAATTTATCTCGAACCACCTTAATTTGCAAAAAGTCGCCTCTAGTGCATCATGCACCAGCTCTCTGTCAAACAAGACATCATGCGCCAAACCCCAAAATTTGTTGTTTTTAGCTCCGAATTTTGTCATTTTTGCTACTTTTGCTTCAAATACCTAAAAATGATGTATCTGCAACAATAATATTCTTCTTTAAAGTGCAATATCACCAAAAATAAGCATAAAATAGGTACTTAAAATATTATACTATTTTGATGTATCAATAGGCCATCATCATATTCTAACCCTCTTTTACCCTCCAAATAGTGTGAGGGATTCATATCGCCATGTCGGGCGACGCAAGTTGCAACAGTTATAACATTCAACTTACTTAATCAATCCATGCTTAAGTGGAGTACCCTCATAATCGCATTAAATCCCTAGTTAGGTCACCTCGTTATGTATTTGACAGAAGCCCCTTCTATAGGTTGGGCTACAATAATCTCCCTCACATAAGGACTACTCTTTTATCTGTTGAGGAATCCCTATTCAGATTCGCTTCACTAAAGCTGACAGAAGCATTTCAGAGGTGAGACTGTGTGCTCATCCAACCCCTATGTTGATTAATTCGTGATGCCCTTCCAATAAGAATTACCTCATCAATTTCAACGAATCCCTAGTGAGAGTCTTGCTTGATAGATTTCTGACAATGGTATCCACTTGAGTTGGACCACTCAGTCCACCAGATTCATTTCAGTAATACGACTGACTTGAAGAATATGTTACCTTACTAGTAGATAAGTCATATCAGTTAGAACACTCGTTCATGTAACTGATCTGTGCCTAATCAGGATCCTCGATACCCGATTGAAGTGTGATGTTTTCCTTGATGAGGACTACTTTGCTCATTCTTGAAGAAATTCCTAGTGGAGTTTACTGAGTTTAAGCTTACAAAAGCACCCGGAGTTGGATAATCTCTTGTGCCTAACCTTTTAGATACCTCTTTGATATCTTGATAGACTCTAAGTTGATCTTATACACCATTTTGGAAGGTATGTTGTGCTGATTATGATCTTCGTCTACCTAGTCAACCCATACAAATATGAGGGTGTTTTCATTTCCAAGGAATATCCCAGTGGAATTTAAAAAAATATTCCTCAATGGAGCCCTCTTGTTAGGCACTTCACAAAAATACCTCTATTGGGTTAGGATGTTACCTTTCCTTAAAGATGAGGTGTCATGTCCTTAAACATGCTTAATTTTCTTTATATTTTGTACCTATTTATGGATGAACTTGTGCTTTAAAAAAATGTATTTTTTTTGTATTTTTCTTGCAGGTATAATAGGTAAGGCAAATGGAGCGAAGCAGAGCTTAAATAGAGCAAGATAGAGCTGAAATAGAGCAAATTAGGGACCTGCAGATTATCACTTAAGCACCAGCCTTTGGTCACCAAGGTGCACCACCCAAGCATCTTGGTGCCAGCTTACTAAGCGCCTAGGCACTAAAATCTACTCAGGCAAACAGAGAAGCCAAGGCCTAGGCACCAGCCTAATGGCGCCAAAGTGTTGGAAACTGCCTATGCAGTTTTTGCAATTATTTCAGCATGAATTTGGGAGTTAAGGGAGTATCATAGGCAGTTTGAGAGAGCACTCCTGAACATTCTGAAGTCTGGGAAGTCCAAGAAGGTAGAGAAGTTGTAGTGTAGAGTTAGGTAAGGAGATATAATCAACATTGCAGGGAACACTTAGAGACCTTTTGGGAAGAAATTTTTACCTCTTTTCTAGGAAAAAAGTTAAGTAGTATGTTTTATATTGTCTTGTACTGTTTGTAAACACATTCTAGTGGATTTTCTTTGTTATAAGATGATGATTTATGGTGTTTTTTTCATGCATTGTGTGTAAATATTTCTTCCTTCCTCTTGCGATGAATAAGTTGAATGTGTAAGATGTTAGGATACTTATAGAGATGATCTTTAAACTTCAATGTGACGAGTATTTCTCAAAGCTTACTTTTCATATTGGCCAAATGAACTACTACAATTCATTGTGATCCATTATGACTCAGAAGAGTGATGGCGGAATGATTAGAGTATTCACATTAAACTATATATTATGAAGCAAAAGTAAACTATATGGAGATACAAATAGATAGGGAAATAGTCTTTGATGGTTTCAAATTAGGTCTAAGGAATTAAAAACTGTTTAACCAAACTTTTTTATGCACACGGAAGATGATAAAAAAAATAATTGCTCATATTCGTCATTAGCCACATTTGCAATTTGAAGTATCTATTCCCACACAATCAATTGTATCATCACAAGAGAGGGGTAACTTTTATATCTTGATAATAACCAATACAATTAAGTTCGGTAGGTTTTAACATTAGAATTAATTGAAGTAGCGTAGAAGCAGTTGGTAGAACTTTCACTGAATTAAAATTACAAACTAAGACAAAAAAGTAGTAAACTAGAACTTCTCTTAAAGGATTCATTACCTCACTCTCTGTGAGATCGATAATCCAGACTCAATAAAACCCTATGTTACTGAAACGATACGTATATTTGCGTGAGAAACCCTAACGTGCAAGAACACCTGATTTTAAGAACTCAATAAAGTTTCTAGAGAGCGTATCAAATTTATGGTGTTGTTACCAGGGACTTATTTTATTGTGATAATCATTAGGGTNAAAATACGATCTTATTTCAAACAAATTAAATTTCAAACAAATCAAACACCAACAACAAAAGCTTTCGTTAGTGCTCGATTTTTTACACCCTAGGAGCAGAATACCGGAGACCCTGTAATCCAGGTTCGGCACGTGGATGCCATTACAAGCAGCCCTAACCCTCATTAGACCGTCTCTTTCCTCCGAACGAGTGAAGACAGGGAGGAGAAGCGGAGAAAGCTCGAAAGCAGAGGAGACGGACCGGCTCCTCACCTTCGCTCTTTGATCAACCGACTGATTTAAGAAGCCCCAGGCAATTCCCTGATCTCAACTTTTTTTCTATTCTCTTGATCGGTCCGATCCGTTTTTGCTCCTCTGTAATTCATCTCGATCATGATTATTTTTTGCCATTGTTATGATCGCCTGTTGTGCTCTGCTTGTAAGATCTATGGATCTATCCTTCGGTATCTGCGACACGCTAGGCTAATTTGTTCGTTTCATAGATTCTGGCTATGTTCTGATATGGAGATTTGTATCCGAGGGTTAATATTGGCTGTGGAGGGATTCGTATGGATCTGTAGTGTCTTCGTGTATTNGGCGTGAAGACAGGGAGGAGAAGCGGAGAAAGCTCGAAAGCAGAGGAGACGGACCGGCAGACTTCCATCCTCACCTTGGCTCTTTGATCAACCGACTGATTTAAGAAGCCCCAGGCAATTCCCTGATCTCAACCTTTTTTCTATTCTCTTGATCAGTCCTATCCGTTTTTGCTCCTCTGTAATTCATCTCGATCATGATTATTTTTAGCCATTGTTATGATCCCCTGTTGAGCTCTGCTTGTAAGATCTATGGATCTATCCTTCGGTATCTGCGACACGNTGACTGATTTAAGAAGCCCCAGGCAATTCCCTGATCTGGAACTTTTTTTCTATTCTCTTGATCGATCCTATCTGTTTTTGCTCCTCTGTAATTCATCTCGATCATGATTATTTTTTGCCATTGTTATGATCCCCTGTTGAGCTCTGCTTGTAAGATCTATGGATCTATCCTTCGGTATCTGCGACACGCTAGGCTACTTTGTTCGTTTCATAGATTCTGGTTATGTTCTGATGTGGAGATTTGTATCCGAGGGTTAATATTGGATGTGGAGGGATTCGTATGGATCTGTAGTGTCTTCGTGTATTTTTATTGATTTGGTTCTGATTTTGAATCTTTGGGTGTGATTGAATAGAGAAAAGATGGGGCTGACATTTACGAAGCTCTTCAGCCGGCTTTTTGCCAAGAAGGAAATGAGGATTCTCATGGTTGGGCTTGATGCTGCTGGTAAGACGACAATTCTTTACAAGCTTAAGCTCGGAGAGATCGTCACTACCATTCCTACCATTGGTGAGTGCTCTACTTCGCCAGGCCTATCTTTTCAATTTTTCGGTAGGAAATCTTGGTTATTATTTCTTTGATTATTAAGTTGCAAAAACTGTGTAATTTATAAATTATCTCTGGTTAAGGATTTAGAGCAATTAAGAATTTTGGTGATATCTAGATGTATGGTGCATTATTACTCAATTAGCGGGAAAATTTTACTTATGAAAGATTGTATAATATGGATATGATGTTTTGAAGTTGTTATTGTGCTATCATTTTTCCGAACTAGTACGAAGATATGTTTTTAGCTAGCTTTATATGTGTTTATGTGCTTTGGATGATTATTACTATTTAATTCTGTGGCGTNTGCCAGGCCTATCTTTTCAATTTTTTGGTAGGAAATCTTGGTTATTATTTCTTTGATTATTAAGTTGCAAAAACTGTGTAATTTATAAATTATCTCTGGTTAAGGATTTAGAGCAATTAAGAATTTTGGTGATATCTAGATGTATGGTGCATATTACTCAATTAGCGGGAAAACTTTACTTATGAAAGATTGTATAATATGGATATGATGTTTTGAAGGTGTTATTGTGCTATCATGTTTCCGAACCAGTACGGAGATATGTTTTTAGCTAGCTTTCTATGTGTTTATGTGCTTTGGATGATTATTACTATTTAATTCTGTGGCGTTTTCCTGCTAAGTCAACTACACCNCTTTACTTATGAAAGATTGCATAAGATGGATGTGATATTTTGAAGGTGTTATTGTGCTATCATGTTTCCGAACCAATATGGAGATATGTTTTTAGCTAGCTTTATATGTGTTTATGTGCTTTGGATGATTATTACTATTTAATTCTGTGGCGTTTTCCTGCTAAGTCAACTACATCTCACAACTTTCAAATCTAAAGCAATTTTCCGAAATGTCAATTTTTTGTAGCATTGCAAGAATTATCGGACTTATCACAACTAGAATCATCTCTGATTCTATTCAAACTTAAAAATGCATAATTAGATTGCTCAGTAACTGGATAACGGTACCAGATACAGAAGGTGCTTGACTAGTGGTGAATTGTATAATTGAAAATAATTCATAAGAAATTATTTTTCATTGTTTACCATCAACTAGGTTGAGAAGTAAATATCTCTTGTAGATTTTTTATCAATTTTTTCTTCTTGGATAGTGATTATGCTAATGGATTCAAGCATATTCTTTGAGATCAACCTTCGGAGGCTGGATAATTTTCAATATTCAATTTNATAATTCATAGGAAATTATTTTTCATTGTTTACCATCAACTAGGTTGAGAAGTAAATATCTCTTGTAGATTTTTTATGAATTTTTTCTTCTTGGATAGTGATTATGCTAATGGATTCAAGCATATTCTTTGAGATCAACCTTCGGAGGCTGGATAATTTTCAATATTCAATTTTCTTACTTAGCAACTATATTGCATTTTGTAGTTTGTTTTTTCTTTTTTAAATGCTATCCATATCACCCTTNCTTACTTAGCAACTATATTGCATTTTGTAGTTTGTTTTTTCTTTTTTAAATGCTATCCATATCACCCTTATGTTATCACTCTGTTTCATATTAAGCTATTTGATCTCAATTCATGATTCTATGTGTTGGGTAATGTGGAGACCCAGTCCAACAAATTTAATTAGCTTTCTAATTAAGAATCTCACCCACCGCTCACCTACCCTCCCACCTATCGCTCACCTCCACAACACCCACCTACTGCTCTTCTAGTTTCTATAAATACCCTCTTATGACTTGTCATAAACAAGCCAAGCCAAGTTCTCTAAGAGAGAGAGAGGGAGAGAGAGAGAGAGAGGAAGAGAGAGAAGAAAATAGAGATTTTTTGTAAACGTAGAGGCGCTTGACGGTGTAATTCCTTGAAGAAATAAAATCCTTTGCAGCTCCGTGGACGTAGGCAAATTTTCCNATCCAACAAATTTAATTAGCTTTCTAATTAAGAATCTCACCCACCGCTCACCTACCCTCCTACCTACCGCTCACCTCCACAACACCTACCTACTGCTCTCCTAGTTTCTATAAATACCCTCTTATGACTTGCCATAAACAAGCCAAGCCAAGTTCTCTAAGAGAGAGAGAGGGAGAGAGAGAGAGAGGAAGAAAGAGAAGAAAATAGAGATTTTTTGTAAACGTCGAGGCGCTTGACGGTGTAATTCCTTGAAGAAATAAAATCCTTTGCAGCTCCGTGGACGTAGGCAAATTTTCCGAACCACGTAAATCTGTGTGTCGCTCTGGTGTTTTTTTGTGTGCAATTTTTCTCGTTCAATTTTTCGCTTTATTGTAGTCGTTTTTTCACAACATCTATGAAGAATGATTTTGTTCTAACCTACTTTTTGTTTTTGCAGGATTCAATGTCGAGACTGTAGAGTACAAGAACATTAGCTTCACTGTCTGGGATGTTGGNGGTCGTTTTTTCACAACATCTATGAAGAATGATTTTGTTCTAACCTACTTTTGTTTTTGCAGGATTCAATGTCGAGACTGTAGAGTACAAGAACATTAGCTTCACTGTCTGGGATGTTGGGGGTCAGGACAAGGTACCTTTCCAATATTTTCAATAAAGTGCTATGATTTTAGTTTCATACTTCATGTTAAACTTGTTAGGTGTTCACAAATCTAAAATTTTAGCAAGCACTTGAAGTTGTAATGTGTCCTGCTCATGACATTTGTTATTCATATATGCTTGTGCCAATTGGAAATCCTACTTTCTATCCTATAGGATACTTTTAAACATATTTTATACATTATACGCTATATTGCTCTTTATTTTTTGAATGTACCACTCCCAATAATATCATGCAACTTGAGTAATTTCATGGCATGGAGCATTTTTTGAAACAGATCCGACCATTGTGGAGGCACTATTTCCAAAATACCCAGGGCCTTATCTTCGTTGTGGATAGCAATGACAGAGATCGTGTTATTGAGGCAAGGGACGAGCTCCATAGAATGCTTAATGAGGTATATTTCAATTTTACAATCTCTTTTGCCACATTACGTGGCATTAACTATTCTAAAGTATAACCATGATATCATGAAAATAAAAATGCAGTGTCATATCGATTATGTACACTTGCTCGGCACACCCTCGACACATGTAGGACACGCCATCTACATGCCTAATTAAAAAAGAAATTAAGAAACACGTTGTCAGACTCATGTCCAAAATAATAAATTTCAACTTTAAAGTATATTACATAAATAGTTTAAAATATCTTCTCTCTTTTATTTTAAAATATATTTCTTAAAAAGCTTTATCGCTACTTAGCACTAATTTTTCCTTATTTGTTCTATTTTTTTTTCTGATGTTTTTATTTTTTAATTTTTTAACAAATTAAGCAAATTTCTCAATTTCAAACTTAAAATATATTATATTGTCTGATTTTTTTCCTTCAATTGATTTTGAGGTATTTAATAAATTTAAATATGTTGCATATTTTATGAGCAATTGAAATAAATTTATTATTGTATGAATTCATTTCATATTATCTTAATTTATGTGATTACATACATATATATATATATATATATATATATATATATATATATATATATATATATATTAACTTTG
>JXCR01145607.1:48158-65615 GCA_002079205.1 Phalaenopsis hybrid cultivar
TTTTTTTTTTTTTTTTGCACTGATTCATATATATATATATATATATATATTGCACTGTTTCATATTTAGCATTTTTACATTGATATATATTCTAGATGTTCTTTTTCTGAATAACCATAACAATGTGAGATTAGCATTGTGTCAAAGAACTTGGAATGTGATTTCCAATGCATAAATACTATAATTTATTAGTTCTAATGATGCCCTGAAGGCCTGAACAATTAGATATATGGCTTCTCAATTAAAAACAAAGTGTCAAAATGCTCAACTATTCGCAATGTGGGGCATTTTAGTCCCATAGTCTATAACAATGTCAATTTAGTTAGTCCCCAGAGATTTTTAATATAGGCTGAAGTGATCCAGGAGGACTCTAATTTGTCATTTTTAGAAATTCTGGAACTAAAATGACATCATATAAATAATTAAGGGATTATTTTGACATTTTACTCAATTTATGAGCGTCCTGAAAACCTTAGTTCCATTACCTTAATAAAAAACCTTTATATACTTTTTAAGAAGAACATTGATAATTGCTTGGATTATGAGAAAATATTTGGAAAATTTTTCAGGTACATCCAGAGTACCTGTGCTACTTCCGGTGAGGGACTGTATGAGGGGCTTGATTGGCTCTCTAGCAACATTGCCAACAAGGTATGCTACTTTTTTCTATATATATAATTTTACATATCCTTGACTTTCAATAAACCCTATAAAAATGTAATGTAAGCTATTGTTATTGAATATCTAAATAAAGATTAACAACATTTTCTCTTATTTTATTATTCTTGTATCATTGAATCCTTATTTTAGTAGTCTCTACTTGCTGATGGTAGGCATTTCCATGATTATTTCAGGGTTAAAGCTTTTGCGAGATCTCTAGATGGAGGAACGGGGAGGGTTGCATCTCTAAAATTGTGTTTGAGTTTGGTGGTGAGTGTTAAGTCTCGGATTATTGAACTTGGTAAATGGTNTTTTTTAGAGGAACATTGATAATTGCTTGGATTATGAGAAAATATTTGGAAAATTTTTCAGGTACATCCAGAGTACCTGTGCTACTTCCGGTGAGGGACTGTATGAGGGGCTTGATTGGCTCTCTAGCAACATTGCCAACAAGGTATGCTACTTTTTTCTATATATATAATTTTACATATCCTTGACTTTCAATAAACCCTGTAAAAATGTAATTTAAGCTATTGTTATTGAATATCTAAGTAAAAATGTAATTTTACATATCCTTGTATCATTGAATCTTTATTTTAGTAGTCTCTACTTGCTGATGGTAGGCATTTCCATGATTATTTCAGGGTTAAAGCTTTTGCGAGATGTCTAGATGGAGAAACGGGGTGGGAGGGTTGTGTCTCTAAAATTGTGTTTGAGTTTGGTGGTGAGTGTTAAGTCTCGGATTATTGAACTTGGTAAATGGTTTTGTTAAATGCGCATGGTGTCTTTATAAATTTGTACTCCTATGGCACTAAAAAAAGGCTTCAGCTTGCTCAAGTAAAAATCTATATATTTTTCCCCTCTTCTATTCATCTTATCATCACACTTCTTGTTAATCTGCTGCCTCTTATTAATTAGGGTGAAAGAAAATTGAAATGTGGTTCATTTTCGGTGCCTTTCTTTTTACTTGCATTTGGTTTTATATTTTTTTTGCAAAATTGCTATTTATCTTATAAATTAATTTTTGTCAGTTATTTGTTTCCTTTAATTTTTGGAAATAAATTAGTAATTTTGAATTTTTTTTAAAATAATCTGTTTATGAAATTTAAAATAAATATGTATTTGAGCATATTTTATATTAAATATATGATAAATTAAATTAGAACATGATATTATACTATTAAATTTAATATTCAACTCATAAATGCTTAGAATTCCATTGAAAGCTCAATCCCTTTGTATAGTGTATGTTAGTATATGTAATTTTGTTGCCTGAATTAGTAGCCCAATGGTACACCCATTCGGATGTGCATGTAGGGGTTTAAACTTAGCCAAACATGAGCGAGTTTTTCTCTTATTCGTGTACGACTCGTTTGAACTTATTTGTGTTAGAATTCGGCCGTGTTTGAATTTTAATGAAAATTTTGTGTTTATATTTGATTCTATTTGTTTTATTATGGCTCGCATTGTTTGTTTAAGCGTGAAATAGTTTGCAATTAACTAATTTTTTTGTTTCATTTTAATAAGTTTGAAATTGTTCGATTTGTTCGAATTTAACTCTTTTGGCTTGAATTAGTTCGAAAATGCTTAAAAAGTGAAAAAAATAAAATAAAAATTCATGCACATTTTAAATTATAAGTTTTACAAAAAATAAATCTAAACACTTAAAAATTAATGAAATTATATGTAAATTTACAATAAATAAAAAAATAAATCAAAATAAAAAAATAAATAATGAGATTATAATTTACAAATTTTCAAATATATAATAATGTCACTAATCCTAATTCTCAATCGCCATTTGAATCATGAACTATCCTTTAGTATTTGGGCTCAAAGCTCTCTAAAGTCTGCAAAAATCGAGCAAGAGAAGCGTTGTGACCTAAAAATGCAATAAACAAAAATATAACTAACAACTTAAAAAGTAGTGGACAGATGGAAAAAAAACATCAAAAGAAAAAAAAAAAACAATTTACATGAGCTCAGAATTTACTTGCTAGAAAATATTTACTGTCCTAAATTTTAAATATAAAAAAGTATATTTTGAAACTAATTGAATTTTAATAATGATTGTAATTCATCTGTACTCAGTAATCAATCTCAGCAAATCGAAAAGATCAAAGAAGTAAATAAACTTATCAAAAGCTAACCACAATTCTAGAATGAACCAACAACAAAGCATGAAACCATAAAAAATAACCCAATGAAATAAAAAACTAGCCAAAAAATCAGCCACCACCTAACTAGAAAAATCAGATCAAACTCCAATACAATATAACAACAAAGCCTTAATCCCACTGGGTGGGGCGGCTACATGAATCCTTTTTCTCCATCGTGTCCTATTTAGTGTCGTATTGTCATTTAGTTCTAATAAATTAAGATCATTTTTTATACAATAAGCCCAAATCTTCTAGGTCTACCTCAAATACCATAGACAAGAACAAAAAAATAAATACACAAGGAGAAACAATAACCTGCAATCCAACTTGCAGAAACAAGAGACATGGCTAGCATAAAACTAATAATCAACTAGCAGGAACAATAACCAATAATCCAACTAGCAGAAATAAGCGAGACATCTAGCAGAAAACTAACAACCAACACAAAGAGATCAAGTAGTAAAAATTAAAAGAAACCAGTTGGTGAGCACTCACAATACCATCCAAAATTATGAATGATGAATATTCACAATGATTGTATTAAAATGCAACACTCCTCCAAGACACATTATACCAAATCAGTAAAAACAAAATGTCAACCACAAGTTAGGAACAACAGCTGAGCTTAAAACCTTGTAGATACTAAAATGGTGTAAATATTAGAAAATCTCAAGGAATGGTGATCAAGATCTTGTAAATGTTTTTATTCATTAAAGCTACCGATTGGGTGCTACAAATTTGAGCGCCGGGAAAAAAATGTATAGTCGAAGGCTTTGAAATATGGAAAAATTATTTCATACGCTTGCATGCGGTCAGTATGTATTTCGGTGGGCCCCACCTAAATTTTTTTTAAAAAAAAAACTGAAATAATCCTGACCGTAGATCACCGCGGTCAGGATCAGACACCGCATGCATAGATGCATGCGGTGTCCGTATGCAATAATTTCTCTGAAATATGGGAGTAACTTGAATCTCCCAACTCTTAGCGTTGTTTAGAGGTAGATTTAGTAAAACATTTAGATCCAGATTAGTTAAATCCTAGCAAGATTTAGTAAATTCGGGATGTAAGGAAAAACTAAAAAGTAAGTGAAAATGAATTGGATTTACAAACCCCTGATTTAGGGGATGCCATTTTTTTTTTGGTCGAGCAAAATGTAAGTTAACTAAAACTTAAATCCATTACCAAACAACCCTTTAATGAAGACTTATCCTTTTTTACTCAAGTTATATGGAAGATTAAGAGAATGTTTGGTCAGTTGATCATAGGTTTATCAATGGTCAACTGTACATCTTGAACATGACTTATATAACTTTATTAGTAGGCCAACATCTTTGCTCTAAATCTAGGCTGGCATTTGCTCAACCTTCATAAATTACCATAATTGCTCCTCTTACCAGCCAAAAAAAATATTTAAGTGCAGACTACATGTACATTTCTACATTTGGAAGGTGGGAGTACATAGTTGTGAACTCATTATTACATAGTAATCAGATAACATAACACCATTTTGGAATATATAGTTATTTTGGAATGTAAAATAATACAAAAAAGAGACTAACAACAAATGTAAAAAAGGCAAATAAGAATATTAAAAAATGTTGAATTATAATCCAAAATAAATATAGAGGCTTGTATTTGAGATTAAGTAATTCGCTTATAATCTAAAGGGTTGCATGATTTAATTTTGTCATTCTAACTTTAGAAGTATCAAAATTCATTGAAAGAGTTGCATAACCTGATTTTCCCATCCAACTTTAGATTTATCAGCATTTTGATCTAGGGTTGTTTGATTTCATTTTGTCATCCAACTTTATATTTATGAACATTTATTTTAAGGACTGTCTAATTTCCTTATACCAAGTAAAATTTAGAAATATCAAATTATTTTAAAGGGTTACATAATTTTATTAAGGCATGTCAACTTTAGACTTTTTACATCATCATAACCTCTCTAACCATCAATATATTATAAACTATAGTCTTTTCTATTATTTTCTATATGATTGTACAATTGGGTTCCATATAAAATATATAAGGAGTCTTTAAATGAAATCACTTGCAAATGTAAGATGGCACTAATAGAAGCATAAACTGATATAATACAAATATTAATAATTAATATCCATGCAATAACAACTAACAAATAAAAAGTTAACCAAAATAAATGTAGTATAAATAGTTTTCAAGTTAATAATAAGTTCAATAAATATGAAAGTATATATTTCTGAAGAGCCAAAAAACCATGGAGATGTAGAGTTAATTTCAAATATTTGATAGTGGCATACTAAATTTCTCCTCTTCTAAAAACTTTTGTTGAAAATATAATTACATAAAATAATTATCAATATCAGTAATATAAAAAAAATAAAATCATAGAAAAAACTACATTGAATGAAAGATTATTGATGCGTGCTAGAAAATTTGCGGTGGTAGAGTAAACAAATTATCGTCTTAGCGTTGTATGAAAGTTCAGCACACACACAGATGAAATAGAAAAAAGCGTTGATGACTACATAAGTTTTTACATGGAAAACATGTTAGGGAAAAATCACGGGGTCTGACCCAGTTGCGGAAATCCATTATTGATTGATAATTACAGAAATCTCTTGTCCCATAGACGAGAAATGGTAACTATATTTTTCAGATTATAATGTCGACTAACGACATCTGGTTGGTGGTGATTGATGACGATAGGTGGAGGTTGACGAAAGTCGGCGGTGGTCGTCTGAGGTCGGCGATGGTCGTCAGCGATCGACGGCGGCCAGCGGTGTTTGACGGCGGCCGGCGGTGTTCGACTGCTGCCGACGGAGGTCGGCCGACGGAGGTCGGCGGTGGTCAACGATAATTTGCGGTGATGCTGAGCTGCAGCTTCTCCTCAATACCTCAGGCTCTCTGTAGACTTCCTCCCCCCTCATGAGAGAGATGAGGTTCTATTTATAGTGTTATGTGTGCAAAATGCAGGAATATGAACCATTTTGATCAGACGGTCCGAAGAGCTTACCTCGATCATACGACGTTTAATGGACATTTGGGTGTGTTAATGATGTCGGAATTGAGTGATCTTGGGCTTGTTGGATTCGTCTTGTCGAGCTGCTTGATTTGAGTATAAACTTGACATATTTGACAGTCGTTTGACTTTCCAAATATATTCATAAATCTTCTAACTGTGATTTAATGACTTGATATGTGCTTGATTTGACTTGGATTGGGCTAGTTTTCATATCATTAAGTCCGTCTCATCAAGCCGGTCAATTTGACTATAAGCTTGCTGAAATCAAAGCTCTGGATGACTTTTTATGAAGATTTGAATGTTTCATGTTTAAAATATTATCTCGAGATTCGTGCCAGATGATGAAAACTTGTTGATGACGTATCAATTATCAAATGTGTTTTCTCATTCTTTTCAGAATATTTAATCTAACTTGATGCATAAACTAATGCATTAATGGTTTTAGTAGAAAACTGCTTTTATAATCATCAAACACTCTACCACCATCAGTAAAAGCATATTTTTAGGAAACTGTAGTTATAGGTATTGATAAAATATCTCACTCAAATTAGAGAGGCAAGGATATTTAAATGTATTAATCTTCAACTAATCAAGCGCATCAAATATGTCAACGTACACACAACTATTCCCTCTTCAAAATATACTTGTAAATTGGGCTTTGATGGTTCCACATAACCTGAAACCATAACAAAATATTTAATCGAAGCATGTAGTCAATTGAGATGAACGAAACATGAATCAACTGTAGAAGATGATCCATCTCGTGAAATATTAGTTGTTGAATTAAGAAGAATAGAGTCAACAAGATGATTTGCATAAATTTTCCACAACATATCTTGAACTAATTTAAAGTTATGATCAATCAAATTAGACGAAAATATCTTTGAAAAACATGAAACTAATAAACTTGAATTTAAATATGTGGCCTAAAATTGCTACAATACACATTAGAATATTGCATTCTCCCAAACAATTTTTAAATTTCATTTGCATATTCAGAGTCAAGTTCTCATAAGACCATCTTTTGAAATTTGCTCCTCATTGAGAATTAGCTTCATATTCATAAGAGCGGGCAAAAATATATTCGTTGTAAGATAAAGTGTGTCTGAAAAAAATCTTAGTGATATTGCTGAAATGGAAAGAAATTTACTATTTTTTCATATCTCAGCCAATCTAAATCGACAGACAACCATTCATAATCATTATCTCTTATTGCATAGTATTGAAAAATATTGTGATAAATAAATGTAGACTCTAGCATATTAAGATTAGAGTTCCTACTAATTGAAACATCAATTGATAATGACCTTGTTATTGAAACTCTCAATTGTTTAGACGCTTCCACAAACTTATGCACTCTTACTAGTGATTTTATTTAATACTATATTGACTATAATATTGTGAATATATCATGAACTTATTTTAGCCCTTTTTGGATCATTAAGAATATATGCTCAACATCTCACATGAAAAAAATACCGTGAAAATGTAATTTTTAATTGAAAATTGGCTTTCAATGAACTAGCAACAACTTCATTGTTGGCTGTGTTATCTAATGTAATTATTGAAACTTTATCATAAGCTTTCACTCCATTAAGTAATCACAAATAGTATCACATATTTAAGTGTCGGTATGCAGAAGCTCTAACTCAATAGAGTTAATAACTATTTCTTTCAAGTTATATGATAATTTAATGTAATAGGCATTGAGACACATATATCATATGGTTTGATTTGAGATCCAATAATCTGCACTTAAAGACACCTTGCAAAAATCTTCAAGGCAAGTTTTGAGCTTCTCTTTCTCACCCTCATATACTTTCATGCAATCTTTTTTTATAGCGTTTCTTGAAAAACTCTCATAATCATGATTCAATATTTTCAATAATATGTCAAAGCAAATACTTTCAACCATCATGAAAGTATATTCATGCATTATTATCTTTTTTGCAATAACCTCTCTAATCAACTGTTAATCATAATTTCGGGATTATAAAATATAGGAATTTCTGATTTACATCAACATCATATGACAAAAAAGTTCAACCTCTTTTGTCTTTTATATGATATATCAACGAGTGATTGACTCTTAGAATTTATCTTATTATATTCCTTAATATGTCAAAGAAGTTAAGTTGTGAAGTTGTTCTAAATTTTTATTTGTGAAATTTGAACCCACAATAAAATTCATTGGACAAATGGAACTTCAACTCCATTGGAATTAAATTTAAAATTTATGAAATACTCCCAAGCAGTTGACTTTTTTTTATACCTTTCTTCAACGCCATTACTAGTATTTCCAACAACAAACTCAATAGAGTGGAAAATATTACGAGGAGTCTCATTCGTATTTTGCAATGTAAGTGGCANTTAATGAAGACTTATATGGAAGATTAAGAGAATGTTTGGTTAGTTGATCATAGGTTTATCAATGGTCAGCTGTACATCTTAAACATGACTTATATAACTTTATTAGTAGGCCAACATATTGGCTCTAAATCTAGGCTGGCATTTGCTCAGATATGTGTTTAAATAAGATCTAATTTCCCTCCTCCTAATACAATTTTGTTTAATTTTAACTTGAAAAAAAGAATGTAACAAATGGTTTATAATATGAAGCGCATGGCTTGGTCGGCATAAAAATTTCCTTCATTATTTGAAAAATTGACAACTTCTTACTCAACCTTCATACAGTACCATAATTGCTCCTCTTACCAGCCAAAAACAATATTTAAGAGCAGACTACATATATATTTCTACATTTGGAAGGTGGGAGTGCATAGTTGTGAACTCATTATTACATAGTTTTGTATTTGTTCACTTCAAAAATTTAGTAATCAGATAACAATACACCATTTTGGAATATATAGTCATTTTGGAATGTAAAATAATAGAAAAAAGAAACTAACAACAAATGTAAAAAAGACAAATAAGAATATTCAAAAATGTTGAATTATAATCCAAAATAAATATAGAGGCTTGTATTTGAGATTTAAGTTTTTCACTTATAATCTAAAGGGTTGCATAATTTAATTTTGTCATGCTAACTTTAAAAGTATCAAAATTCATTGAAAGAGTTGCATAATCTAATTTTGCCATCCAACTTTAGATTTATCAACATTTTGATCTAGGGTTGTTTAATTTCATTTTGTCATCCTACTTTATATTTATGAACATTTATTTTAAGGACTATCTAATTTCCTTATACCATGTAAAATTTAGAAATATCAAATTATTTTAAAGGGTTACATAATTTTATTAAGGCATGTCAACTTTAGACGTTTTACATCATCATAACCTCTCGAACCATCAATATATTATAAACTAAAGTTTTTTCTATTATTTTCTATATGATTGTGTAATAGTGTTCCATATAAAATATATAAGGAGTCTCTAAATGAAATCACTTGCAAATGTAAGATGACACTAATAGAAGCATAAAGTAATACAATACAAATATTAATACTTAATATCCATGCAATAACAACTAACAAATAAAAAGTTAACCAAAATAAATGTAGTATAAATAGTTTTCAAGTTAATAATAAGTTCAATAAATATGAAAGTATATATTTCTGAAGAGCCAACAAACCATGGAGATGTAGAGTTCATTTCAAATATTTGATAGCGGCATACTAAATTTCTCCTCTTCTAAAAACTTTTGTTGAAAATATAATTACATAAAATAATTATCAATATCAGTAATATATAAAAAAAATAAAATCATAGAAAAAACTACATTGAAGGAAAGATTATTGATGCATGCTAGAAAATTTGTGGTGGTAGAGTAAACAGATTATCGTCTTAGCGTTGTACGAAAGTTCATCACACACACAAATGAAATAGAAAAAAGCGTTGATGACTACATAAGTTTTTACATGGAAAACCTGTTAGGGAAAAACCACGGGGCCTAGCCTAGTTGCGGAAATCCACTATTGATTGATTTGTCCCATAGACGAGAAATGGTAACTATATTTTTCATATTACAATGTCGACTGCTGGCGTCTAGTTGGTGGTGATTGATGACAGTAGGCGGTGGTCATCGAAGGTTGGCGGTAGTCGACACGCGGTGGTTGTCTGAGGTCGGCGGTGGTCGTCAGCGATCGACGGTGGTCGATGGCTGCTGGCAGTGGTTGACGTCGGCCGACGGTGGTCGACGACGGAGGTCGGCGGTGGTCGACGACAATTGGTGGTGACGCTGAGCTGCAACTTCTCCTCAAGTCTTCAGGCTCTCTGTAGACTTCCTCCCCCCTCATGAGAGGGATGAGGCTCTATTTATAGTGTTATGAGTGCAAAATGCAGGAATATGAACCATTTTGATCACAAGGTCCAAAGAGCTTCCCTCGATCATACTACGTTTAATGGACATTTGAGTGTCTCAATGATGTCAGAATTGAGTGAACTTGGGCTTGTTGGATTCGTCTTGTCGAGTCGCTCGATTTGAGTATAAACTTGACATATTTGACAGTCGTTTGACTTTCCAAATATATTCATAAATCTTATAACTGTGGTTTAATGACTTGATCTGTGCTTGATTTGACTTGGATTGGGCTAGTTTTCATATCATTAAGTCTGTCTCATCAAGCCGTCAATTTGACTATAAGTTTGGTGAAATCAAAGCTCTGAATGACTTTTTATAAAGATTTGAATGTTTCCTGCTTAAAATATAGTCTCGAGATTCGTGTCGGATGATGAAAATTTGTTGGTGACATATCAAATATCAAATATGTTTTCTCATTTTTTTGAGAATATCTAATCTAACTTGATGCATAAACTAATGCATTAATAGTTTTAGTAGAAAAATTGCTTTTATAATCATCCAACACTCTACCACCGTCAGTAAAAGCAGATTCTTAGGCAATTGTAGTTATAGGTATTGATAAAATATCTCAACTCATAGTAGAAAGGTAAAGATATTTAAATGTATTAATCTTCAACCAATCAAGCACATCAAATATGTCAACATACACACAACTAGTCCCTCTTTAAAATATATTTGTAAATTGGGCTTTGATGGTTCCACGTAACCTGAAACCATAACAAAATCTTAAATCGAAGCATGTAGTCAAATTGAGATGAACGAAACATGAATCAACTGTAGAAGATGATCCATCTCGTGAAATATTAGTTGTTGAATTAAGAAGAATAGAGTCAACAAGATGATTTGCACAAATTTTTCACAACATATCTTGAACTAATTTAAAGTTATGATCAATCACATTAGACGAAAATATCTTTGAAAAATGTGAAATTAATAAACTTGAATTTCAATATGTGGCCTAAAATTGCTACAATACACATTAGAATATTGCATTCTCCCAAACAATTATTAAATTTCACTTGCATATTCAGAGGCAAGTTCTCATAAGAACATCATTTGAAATTTGCTTCTCATTGAGAATTATCTTCATATTCATAAGAGCGGGCAAAAATAGATTCGTTGTTGGATAAAGTGTGTCCGAAAAAATCTTAATGATATTGCTGAAATGGAAGGAGATGTACTATTTTTTTTCATATCTCAGCCAATCTAAATCGACAGACAACCATTCGTAATGATTATCTCTTACTGCATAGTACTGAAAAATATTATGATAAATAAATGTAGACTTTAGCATATTAAGAGTAGAGTTCCTACTAATTGAAACATCAATTGATAATAACCTTGTTATTGGAACTCTCAATTGTTTAGCCACTTCCACAAACTTATGCACTCTTACTAGTGATTTTATTTAATACTTTACTGACTCTAATATTGTGAATATATCATGAACTTATTTTAGCCCTTTTTGGATCATTAAGAATATATGCTCAACATCTCACATGAAAAAAAAAATTCCATGAAAATGTAATTTTTAATTGGAAATTGGCTTTCAATGAACTAGCAACAACTTCGTTGTTGGTTGTGTTATCTAATGTAATTATTGAAACTTTATCATAAGCTTTCACTCCATTAAGTAATCACCAAAAGTATCACATATTTAAGTGTCGGTATGCAGAAGCTCTAACTCAATAAAGTTAATAATTATTTCTTTCAAGTCATATGATAATTTAATGTAATGGGTATTGAGACACATATATCATATAGTTTGATTTGAGGTCTAATAATCTGCACTTAAAGACACCTTGCAAAAATCTTCAAGCAAGTTTTGAGCTTCTCTTTCTCACCCTCATATACTTTCATGAATCTTTTTTTATAGCGTTTCTTGAAAAAGNAATGAAGACTTATATGGAAGATTAAGAGAATGTTTGGTCAGTTGATCATAGGTTTATCAATGGTCAGCTGTACATCTTGAACATGACTTATATAACTTTATTAGTAGGCCAACATATTGGCTCTAAATCTAGGCTGGCATTTGCTCAGATATGTGTTTAAATAAGATCTAATTTCCCTCCTCCTAATACAATTTTGTTTAATTTGAACTTGAAAAAAAGAATGTAACAAATGGTTTATAATCTCAAGTGTATGGCTTGGTCGGCATAAAAATTTCCTTCATTGTTTGAAAAATTGACAACTTTTTACTCAACCTTCATACAGTACCATAATTGCTCCTCTTACCAGCCAAAAAAAATATTTAAGTGCAGACTACATATATATTTCTACATTTGGAAGGTGGGGGGATTATTGCGTGCGGACACCGCATGCATCTCTGCATGCGGTGTTCGATCCTGGCCGTAGATCACGGTNTAAAAAAAATAAAATCATAGAAAAAACTACATTGAAGGAAAGATTATTGATGCATGCTAGAAAATTTGTGGTGGTAGAGTAAACAAATTATCGTCTTAGCGTTGTATGAAAGTTCATCACACACACAGATGAAATAGAAAAAAGCGTTGATGACTACATAAGTTTTTACATGGAAAACCTATTAGGGAAAAACCACGGGGTCTGGGCTAGTTGCGGAAATCCACTATTGATTGATGATTACAGAAATCTCTTGTACCATAGACGAGAAATGGTAACTATATTTTTCAGATTACAATGTCGACTGCCGGCGTCTGGTTTGTGGTGATTGATGACAGTAGGCGGTGGTCGTCGAAGGTTGGCGGTGGTCGACGCACGGTGGTTGTCTGAGGTCGGCGGTGGTCGTCAGCGATCGACGGTGGTCGATGGCTGCTGGCAGTGGTCGACGACTCCCAGCGGCCGACGACGGCGGTCGACGGTGGCTGACGATGGAGGTCGGCAGTGGTCGACGATAATTGATGGTGACGCTGAGCTGCAGCTTCTCCTCAAGACCTCAGGCTCTCTGTAGACTTCTTCCCCCCTCATGAGAGGGATGAGACTCTATTTATAGTGTTATGGGTGCAAAATGTAGGAATATGAACCATTTTGATTAGAAGGTCCAAAGAGCTTCCCTCGATCATACAACGTTTAATGGACATTTGAGTGTCTCAATTATGTCAGAATTGAGTGAACTTGGACTTGTTGGATTCGTCTTGTCGAGCCACTCGATTTGAGTGTAAACTTGACATATTTGAAAGTCGTTTGACTTTCCAAATATATTCATAAATCTTCTAACTGTGGTTTAATGACTTGATCTGTGCTTGATTTGACTTGGATTGGGCTAGTTTTCATATCATTAAGTCTGTCTCATCAAGCCGTCAATTTGACTATAAGTTTGGTGAAATCAAAGCTCTGAATGACTTTTTATGAAGATTTGAATGTTTCCTACTTAAAATATCGTCTCGAGATTCGTGTCGGATGATGAAAATTTGTTGGTGACATATCAATTATCAAATGTGTTTTCTCATTCTTTTGTGAATATCTAATCTAACTTGATGCATAAACTAATGCATTAATAGTTTTAGTAGAAAGATTGCTTTTATAATCATTCAACACTCTACCATCGTCAGTAAAAGCAGATTCTTAGGCAATTGTAGTTATAGGTATTGATAAAATATCTCAACTCGTAGTAGAAAGGAAAGGATTTTTAAGTGTATTAATCTTCAACCAATCAAGCACATCAAATATGTCAACATACACACAACTAGTCTCTCTTTAAAATATACTTGTAAATTGGGCTTTGATGGTTCCACGTAACCTGAAACCATAACAAAAACTTGAATCGAAGCATGTAGTCAAATTGAGATGAACGAAACATGAATCAACTGTAGAAGATGATCCATCTCGTGAAATATTAGTTGTTGAATTAAGAAGAATAGAGTCAACAAGATGATTTGCACAAATTTTTCACAACATATCTTGAACTAATTTAAAGTTATGATCAATCACATTAGACGAAAATATCTTTGAAAAATGTGAAATTAATAAACTTGAATTTCAATATGTGGCCTAAAATTGCTACAATACACATTAGAATATTGCATTCTCCCAAACAATTATTAAATTTCACTTGCATATTCAAAGTCAAGTTCTCATAAGAACATCATTTGAAATTTGCTTCTCATTGAGAATTATCTTCATATTCATAAGAGCGGGCAAAAATAGATTCGTTGTTGGATAAAGTGTGTCCGAAAAAATCTTAATGATATTGCTGAAATGGAAGGAGATGTACTATTTTTTTTCATATCTCAGCCAATCTAAATCGACAGACAACCATTCGTAATGATTATCTCTTACTGCATAGTACTGAAAAATATTATGATAAATAAATGTAGACTTTAGCATATTAAGAGTAGAGTTCCTACTAATTGAAACATCAATTGATAATAACCTTGTTATTGGAACTCTCAATTGTTTAGCCACTTCCACAAACTTATGCACTCTTACTAGTGATTTTATTTAATACTTTACTGACTCTAATATTGTGAATATATCATGAACTTATTTTAGCCCTTTTTGGATCATTAAGAATATATGCTCAACATCTCACATGAAAAAAAAAATTCCATGAAAATGTAATTTTTAATTGGAAATTGGCTTTCAATGAACTAGCAACAACTTCGTTGTTGGTTGTGTTATCTAATGTAATTATTGAAACTTTATCATAAGCTTTCACTCCATTAGGTAATCACCAAAAGTATCACATATTTAAGTGTCGGTATGCAGAAGCTCTAACTCAATAAAGTTAATAATTATTTCTTTCAAGTCATATGATAATTTAATGTAATGGGTATTGAGACACATATATCATATAGTTTGATTTGAGGTCTAATAATCTGCACTTAAAGACACCTTGCAAAAATCTTCAAGCAAGTTTTGAGCTTCTCTTTCTCACCCTCATATACTTTCATGAATCTTTTTTTATAGCGTTTCTTGAAAAAGTCTCATAATCATGATTCAATATTTTCAATAATATGTCAAAGCAAATATTTTCAACCATCATAAAAGAATATTCATGCATTATTATCTTTTTTGCAATAACCTCTCTAATCAACTGTTAATCATAATTTCGGGATTATAAAATATAGGAATTTTTGGTTTACATCAACATCATATGACAAAAGGTTCAACCACTTTTGTCTTTTATATGATATATCAACAAGTGATTGACTCTTAGAATTTATCTTATTATATTCCTTAATATGTCAAAGAAGTTAAGTTGTTCTAAATTTTTATTTGTTAAATTTGAACCCACAATAAATGCATTGGACAAATTGAACTTCAACTCTACTGGAAGTAAATTTAAAATCTATGAAATACTCCCAAGCAGTTGACTTTTTTTTATACCATTCTTCGTTTGAATGCCATTACTAGTACTTCCAACAACAAACTCAATACAGTGGAAAATATTACGAGGAGTCTCATTCGTATTTTGCAATGTAAGTGGCAACGTTGCACAACTTGATGTAGATTGAGATTTGTTCGCATGTTGACATTGCAAACCACTAAAAATAATATATATATATATATATATCATAAAAATTTCATTTTTCAGGCACTAAGGAAATTAACTAACCTCTACAGACCACATTTTTCAAATCAAACCACTTGCTCAACACTCATCTTGCAGCCAACCACTGCTCACAAAAAATAAACAAAATAGATCCTTGAAGAGTAGAAACATGCCCATTCAAGAGCAAATAAAAGACCAACAAAAGAGATAAATCCCTTCAAAATAATTAGAAAATTCATCTATTGTGAACAGGTAACATGCCAAGCTAGTGAAACCAAAAACCTTTACAAAAATAAGGTGAGTCACGTCAACTACTTCAACCAAAACATGTAAGAACATACATATTTAGATATTTCCTTCTCTAGAAATCATAATTTTCATAAAAGTAAATGGATATACTTTTCTCTCCACCGAACCCTAAATACAAAACCACTGTAAGGAGCCTCGCTTCTCTGCATTCATCAGAAAAATATGTAATATACAAAGATTTTAAGGGAGAAAATATGAAAGCCTTGAAATCGCTTTGCAAAATTTTCCTATCACAATTTTTTTCTTCACATCCAAATATCTCATATCAAAGAAGGGAGGAAGTATGAAAACCCTCCTTCTAAAAAACATGAAAAACTTAATCTAACTCCATAATGAAAAAGTATGAAACCCCCAATCCACTAAATGTATGAANTTTTTCCTATCACAATTTTTTTCTTCACGTCCAAAAATCTCGTATCAAAGAAGGGAGGAAGTATGAAAACCCTACTTCTAAAAAAACATGAAAAACTTAATCTAACTCCATAATGAAAAAGTATGAAACCCCCAATCCACTAAATGTATGAAAAGTTTAATCCAAGTCCACCGTCCAAATTCTAAACAATAAAAGTTTTTCGTAGAAAATATTTGTAACTCTATAGAAATAAATTAAAATAGGGAGAACACGACAACACCCGAATGCCTCTTTCCTTAAAAGAAGAAAGATATTAAGAAGCAAGACAACAAACCCTAGCNCTAATCCAAGTCCACCGTCCAAATTCTAAACAATAAAAGTTTTTCATAGAAAATATTTGTAACTCTATAGAAATAAATTAAAATAGGGAGGACACGACAACACCCGAATGCCTCTTTCCTTAAAAGAAGAAAGATATTAAGAAGCAAGACAACAAACCCTAGCAAGCCTCCAACTCCAAGAACTACCCATAAGGCTGACGTCGAAGATAAGTGAGTAACCCGAAGGCCTTTCACTTGCTCCTGGGACGTGAGGAGAAGAGAAGCTTGATGAGAACAACAAGTGCAAATAAGAGAAGGTGAAGAGAAACAGAGAAGGAGAGATGTGGTTCGAGTGCGGAAAAAATATATTACATTCGGAGTCCGGACATAAGCTACCGGACAACGAATCTGATACACAAGAGGTGATTTCTTTGCATCCAAACTCAGGGTGTATCGCGTCTGTTGTCCGAACATAACTTTGCATCCAAACTCAGGAAACAATATTGTTTCCCAGGTGCGAGACTATGAGAGTCTGAGCAGTTGTATAAAAAAATAGAGAGTACCGGTAATAGTCGGCTAGGGTTATAACTTATTAGGTTTATATTATTTTTAATTTAGGGTTAGGGTCAAAATTTAATTTTTTCAAATTAAATCATTTATATTTGTTAAATTTAATAGAAATTTTAATTTATATATTTTTTTAAATTTTAAATAATTTTAAATTTATGCTGGTGATTAATTTATTTAAAACAGCACTCAATAATTATATATATAATTAAATCAATCTAAATAGAGCCGAACACATGCTATTTGCCAAGTTCGAACATGGAAGGGTTAAAGCTAAATAGATAT
>JXCR01145607.1:85750-102908 GCA_002079205.1 Phalaenopsis hybrid cultivar
TTTCTCTTTTGAAACTGTATTTCCAAGAAACAATTTCATGTAGCCATGCATACCTTCAGGTGGTCAGATCTACTCCGGCCTTGAGAAAGTTCTATCATGTCCATGCACTCTATGAAGAGACCAACGATGCAGCGGATATCCACGCTTCATAAAGACCGTGATCTTTAACCCTGGAAAGATAAAAATGTTTAGCTATATCTGCAAGCAAAGAAAGATGCAGTTTGACATTCATCATTATCATCAGCTGCAGCGAACTAATCACAATTATTTATTTATTTATTTTGTAACTCTATTATTGAGGACTAGCTCTAGCTCGGAACAAAATTATGCATAAATTGCGGTTTTTGTTCTCCATTTTCTATCTAATCATAAGGATGATGTTGGTGTTAACGATATGTCCTCTAATGTTTTAATTAACTTGAAGCATTTAGAGCCTATTTAAAATCAATTTTATTACTATTTTTCCCTTTAAATATGTATTTGTTTGGTGAGTTTTTCATTTATTCTTGTTTTTTATTTTTAGTTGTTCTCGAAATCACTCAAAATAACTAAAAAATAAGTTAGTTTTTTTTTTTCAACATGACAAATATATTTTATTTCAAATCAGAATATAAACAGAACAAAACAAAAACATGAAATGGAAAATAAAAAATAACGTGAACACAAACAGCCCTTAAGATTATTGTTCCAAGTGGATTTGATTCAACTCTCCTTAGTTCAGCTATTTTTTATCCCTATTTTAGTAGGATTTCTACAAAAAGGATCACTATTCATTATTTTGACAGAATATCATTGCCATTGTCACTGATTATGTGCTCACACAATAGAAAATACACATAGGATTTGGGTGGTGTTTATGTAAATAACCGTAAAAATTAAAATAACTTCTAGAATTGAGCAGCTGCCCGCTACAACCTGCGGGAATGACAGGACCCCGCATTCCGTAATCTCACGCCGTCGCGCTCTTTTTAGTCCCACATCCAGAATAACGTCTAGTTAACTTGTGAGAAAGGTTTTTAAAAGCAAAAACTAAGCATTTCCCATACAAAAAATAAAAAAAATAAAAAAATGGAATGGAAATGAAGTATTCAAACCATGTTCAGTAAAAATAACAATTTTTTTAAATATAATAATTTTATTGATTATATCGAGTCGAACACGAACTTAATTCAAGCGAACGAGTTTGGATCAAGCTGAATACAAACAGGCTAATCAATAGTCAGTTCAAACATGAGCTGAACATGAGCCTAAAATAAAAAAATTGAACAAGCGAACACGAACAAGCCTCAAGCTCGCTCAAGTTCGGCTCTGTTACGCCCCTAGACCCAACTGAAATATGTCGACTCCAAACCCGACCCGAGCATTAAAATATTTGGCCTAAACCAACCTAACCTGAGCCCGACTCATCTAACCATTTTATTACATAGATTATATATTTTTTTAGATTAACACAACTTAATTAACCTAAATATAACATGTTTAGTCCAATTAAAATATTCAGAATCCACTTAACCAAAACCAAAATAGTTTCGAATTAATTTTGGGTTATTTAAATATGCCCAAACATGAGCCAAATAACAATCAAGGATATAACTTAAACCTCAACTCTATACAAACAGTAATTGAGTCAAATCAATATCGAATTTTTCAAGTTGAATTTAAGTTTGGTTGAGCTGCCAAAATGGAATTTTATGCAAAGAGTGTACTTGAACCGACAAAATGGAATCTAATAAACTCATCATTTTTTCTAAACATGTTTTCCAACTAGAAGAAACCAAATGAGCCCTTGGACTGATGGATTGATAGAAAATGTGCACTTCTATTTTATAAATTAAATTAGTCTTTTTGTGGATCAAAAACACACTCCCCATAAATGTTAAAACTATCTGCATTGTTCACCATTTCAATAACACCTGATCGGAATAATCCGCTTTTAAAATAGCATGCAGAACAATTTAGTAAAGGATTATGAGTATTGACAACATATCTTACATGAACATGTACATNTCAATGTAACCAAATTATATATGATTCATACAAAATTATTCTAGAAAATCAATGTATTTGAGAGAAAAAGCATTTATATGATTCGTGCTTAGTAAAAATGTCCCTTATCAATAAAAAGGGAACTAACAAGGTATGCTACAAAACAATTTCGACTACACATGATTCAATTATTATAAAAAGAAAACTTTCTATAATAAAGGCTGTTGCAAAAACTTGGGGGCCTTGATGCATAGTTTAGACCCAAACTTTGGTAAATATATTGTTTTGTGTTGGGAGCACAAATAACAATATTCTTTGATAATCTTGTATTCTAAATGAAGTGACAATAAGTTTATTTTTTCATGAAATATAAAATTACAAATGATATAAACGATAAAAAGATTATCATAGTTTAAGACCTTTGGTTCTGCAGTTCACAAAATAAATTCCTCTAAGATTGTCTTCATCTGCATCATTTTACACATATAGTGTCATTGGTTTGTAATTTGTCTCAACGTTTGAATTGATAACAATAATTTATTTTTTACACTTCCATGCAATCAATTCACCTTAACAAATATGCATTACTAAAATGTTGAATTTCTTTCATCAATTTAATAGGCATAAAAGATGTCCTAATTTAACGTGGACTGTCTCGTTTCGAATATAAGTAACTAAAAATGAACATAAAACTTAAATCAAATATAAATTTAATTTAATCAAAGCTCAAGCAAAATCATCAATTGCTTAAACTAAATCTAAGTTCTAGCTTAAAAAATAATTATATAAAATTGAAATAATAAAATAAATATTAGAAAAAAATCTNATTAATCAAAGCTCAAGCAAAATCATCAATTGCTTAAATTAAATCTAAGTTCTAGCTTAAAAAATAATTATATAAAATTGAAATAATAAAATAAATATTAGAAAAAAATCTAAATTCATTTTAATACAATAATTTTTAAAATTTTTCATGTAAAAGCATAAATATTGGCACCCTGGCAAAAGCAAAGACCAAGTTGCCAAATAGTGGGGCAACTTGATTTGATTTAAAATTCCTATTTTATAAATGTGTTTGAAATAAAAATTAAAAGAAAAGATTGTTAAAATTTGGTCATAGTAAGATCAATTTACCAATCAACCTTAATAACAAAAACATTCTTAAAGATTTATGCTCCATTAGCAATAATTTGAGTTTCTATGGGAATATTAGAGATATTTACAACAAAAAATATCAACATGATCAAGANGAATTTATGCTTCATTAGCAATAATTTGAGTTTCTATGGGAATATTAGAGATATTTACAACAAAAAATATCAACATGATCAAGANTCATTAGCAATAATTTGAGTTTCTATGGGAATATTAGAGATATTTACAACCAAAAATATCAACATGATCAAGATGGTCTTTGCTGTATTTTTCTTTAAAGTATTTTTTATTATAGACAAACGAAAATCCCAAAAAATATTTAGAATAATCAAGTGTTTGATAAGAAACCATTGCTAAAAATGGAGTATTATTTTTCAATAACCCTTTTTTTATCACTCTTAATAAATAAATTTTATTTACATAGACTGACAAAATAATAGAGTTGGATCAAACNGATAATCAAGTGTTTGATAAGAAACCATTGCTAAAAATGGAGTATTATTTTTCAATAACCCCTTTTTTATCACTCTTAATAAATAAATTTTATTTACATAGACGGACAAAATAATAGAGTTGGACCAAACATGTCTACCAGAAGGGGAGTGATCTCTTAAATTATAACAAAGGTCAACTTCAGCAAAGCTTTGAAAAACTTATTGAGCCAAGCCCAAAGCCTTTGCATAAACTTATATAGCCTTATTTGAACTTAGATAATCTGGCCTTCCCATGATCAACATACCTTAGCGTTTGGTCCAATAAAATTGCTTTAATGGGGTTGTCATAAAANTATCACTCTTAATAAATAAATTTTATTTACATAGACTGACAAAATAATAGAGTTGGATCAAACATGTCTATCAGAAGGGAGTAATCTCTTAAATTATAACAAAGGTCAACTTCAGCAAATGCTTTGAAAAACTTATTGAGCCAAGCCAAAAGCCTTTGCATAAACTTATATAGCCTTATTTGAACTTAGATACTCTGGCCTTCCCATGATCAACATACCTTAGCGTTTGGTCCAATAAAATTGCTTTAATGGGGTTGTCATAAAANCTCTGGCCTTCCCATAATCAACATACGTTAGCGTTTGGTCCAATAAAATTGCTTTAATAGGTTTGTCATAAAAAATCCAGTACTCACATGTATTTATAAACTGAATAACCATGATTGATGGTGACAATAAAAAATATAGAATGAGTTGAGTATGAATAAAGACAAGAATGTGTCAAAGCAGTCAATTAAACTTTTTGTAAATTATTGACGGTTTTAAGTGTCTGAAGTCTATCAATAGAGCTATCAAAATGAAGCATGGCAATGCAAACTCATTGACATTAAACTGGTTTAATGCCAAGAAGATTAATTTACTCCCATGTTTGATAAGTTAGAAAGGCAATCATTTCTATATCAATAGCTTGTTTTCACCGAAGATATTGTAAAGCCTCCTGGAATGTGATAGGAATACAAATTAATGACAAAGAAAAGATAAAATAATTAAAAATAGAGGAAATATAAACAAAAGATATATAAGATGGAGAAGAAAGATCGATAAATTAGTGTTTACCATTCCAAATGAGAATGGCTAAATGAAGATCATACACCTCTCCACAATGATCGAATAATTGTGATGAAATGGATAGAGGTGTTGCAAGACAAGAATGAGGTCATCCTGTGTAAGACTATAAAGGTGGAAATATAGGTACATGCTTTAGAAGGAAGCAAAACATGTGCAGAGGATGCTTCAATGGAAGAAGATGTAGAATAATAGGTGCTTAAGAAAAGAAACATCAACTGAAGTATATGTCTATAAGTTAGGTCATAACGACGATAGACTTTATGAAAATAGAAGTACCCAAGAATCTACATTGAATAGCCCAAGCTAAGAATTTGTCACAAAATATAAAAAGAATGTGCAAAGAAAACACAATAAAAAAATCTAGATTGGAGTGGAAAAAGGGACTGCACTGGCTAGAGAATAGTGAATGTGGTGACATAAGCAAGAATTGTAGAAAAAATATAATTAATAAGATGGCATGCAAAAAAAATTGAGGATAAATATTTATATAAAATATTATGGTATGGGCTATGCTGAGTAGCTGACAGTGATTTAATTGAGCATCCTCATTCAACTAAGCCAAGGAATGAAAGCTTGATGAATGAAAGAAATTAAAAGTAAATATATTCTATAACATTATAATATTAAAAATATCAAGCATAATAGAAAATAAATTTTTATTTTTGAGATAAGAGGCGGAAGACAAATAAAACTTTGCACTTGCCCGTAGCAAATACACCCATGTGACTCTAGAAAGATCGTCAACAAAAGTNAGTCAACAAAAGTAACAAGATACTTAAACCTTAAAGGGTAACATCAGACAAGGACCCCAAACAACCTAAATAANGCAAGATACTTAAACCTTAAACGGTAACATCAGACAAGGACCCCAAACATCCTAAATAAAGTAGCTAAAATAAAACACTATTATAACTTGAAATAAAGGAGGCCAAATTCATGGGGTAATGTTAACCAAGCTGGCAAGAGTTACAAGGTGGTAGTAATAAAATCTTGAACTCTAGTGGTAGAGAATGATCTAAACAACAATGCTTCAAATAAGACATAGTATGTTGGTGGAAAAAGCAAGAAAGAAACCTCATTTGTTAAGTGGAAAACTAAACCAGCATCAACACCTTCACCAATCAAATTCATCATATTGAAATCATAAAAAGACTCTTAAGACACATGCGAAGCTATAAAGCACCAACACATTTTAGTTACAAATTGAAAAAAAAGTTATTGACGAGAAATTTGAAAACATATAAAACATTTGAAAGGAATAAACCCATGGAGAGAGAAACTTTCCTAAAAATAGGAGAACTATTAGTAACAATAGCAAGAGGAGAGGACTAGATAAGGAGAATAACTATCAATTACCTCTTCAACGTGCGGCACAACTTAAACTAAAATATGAAATCCATGGAGCAACAACTGTAAAACCATACGACGAAATGGCATTAAATTCAAACAAAAATACTTTACAGTGTCGAACAAAGCCATCAAAATCTTCTTGAGGAAGAGCGATAGTGTTGAAAGAGAAAGTTGGAATGAAAACAACATTAATTCCNAAAATGGCATTAAATTCAAACAAAAATACTTTACAGTGTCGAACAATGCCATCAAAATCTTCTTGAGGAAGAGCGATAGTGTTGAAAGAGAAAGTTGGAATGAAAACAACATTAATTCCACTATGAACATGACCATAATCAGTATAGCCACCGCAATCATGGCTGTCATTGCCACTATGATCCCCCATAATAAGGATAGAATAAGAAAATCAATGAGAAGAAAGACAAAAACACTATTAACCTAAAAAACCACCTAGAGAGCAGTTACATTATTGGAGAATATAAAATCTACCATCAATGAAGACTGTCTATGCTAAAGCTATATATGGAGCTTCGTGCAAAATGCAGTAATGAAAAAATTCACATATTATCTCTTCCATACTGTTAGGTCAATGCGCTCCCCCACTTTCTCTGTAGGATACCATAATATTCAAGAATGGGTTGACCATCCCATTTTAGAGATAACAGTTCAAGAAATTAGTATATAGACCATAAATATTACTTTTATGGAACTACGTAAACAATGAAAATCCTATATTAGTAACAATAACAAGAGGAGAAGAGTTGATAAGGAGAATAACTATCAATTACCTATCCTACGCGCTGCACAACTTGAACTAAAATATGAAATCCAAGGAGCAACAACTGTAGAACCATAGGAGGAAATGACAGAAAATTCAAGCAACAATACTTAAGAGTGCCGAACAATGGTATCAAAATCTTCTTGAGAAAAAGTGATAGTATTGAAAGAGATGGTTGGAGTGAAAACACCATTAATTTCACTATGAACATGACCACAATCAGTAAAGCCTCCACAATCATGGCTGTCATTGCCACTACGATCCCCATAATAAGGATAGAATAAGAAAAGCAATGAGAAGAAAGACAAAACACTATTAACCTAAAGAACCATCTAGAGAGTAGTTACATTGTTGGAGATTATAAAATTTACCATCAAGAGAGATTGTCTATCCTAAACTTATATATGGAGCTTAGTGCAAAATGCAGTAATAAAAAATTCCTTCTATTATCTCTTCCATGCTGTTAGGTCAATGCGCTCGCCCCACTTACCCTGCAGGGTACCATAATATTGAAGGATGGGTTGACCATTCCATTTTAGAGATAACAAGTCAAGAAAATAGTATATAACCTAGAAATATTACTTTTATGGAACTAGGTAAGCGAAGAAAATCCTATATTAGTAACAATAGCAAGAGGAGATGACTAGATAAGGATTATAACTATCAATTACCTATCCTATGTGTTGCTCAACTTGAACTAACAAATGAAACCCATGGAGCAACAACTATAGAACCATAGAAGGAAACGACATAAAATTCAAACAAAGACACTTAAGAGTGCTTAACTAGATGTTGGAGGGAAAACACCATTGATTCCATTATGAACATGACCACAATCAGTATTGCCACCACAAACATGGCTGCCATTGCCAATAAGATCCCCATAATAAGTATAGAATAAGAAAATCAATGAGAAGTAAGACAAACCACTAGTAACCCAAAGAACCATCTACAAAGTAGTTACATTGCTGGAAATTATAAAATCTGCCATCAATGGAGATAGTTTATGCTAAAGTTATATATGGAGCTGATTACAAAATACAATAATAAAAATTCCTTATTTTATCTTTTCCATACTATTAGGTCAACACGCTCCCCCACTTACCCTGTAGGGGTATCACAATATTCAAGGATGGGTTGAACATTCCTTTTAGAGATAACAAGTCAAGAAAATGGTATAAAGCCTAGAAATATTACTTTTATGGAACTAGGTAAGCAAAAAAAATCCTTTATTACCTTCCGCTCATAAATTGGAAAGAATCAAAGAGAAGGTAGAGTGGTGGTTACCGTTTCTAACACTACTCTAATATCATGTTGATGGAAACGCATACCATATTCAATAGAAGGCATTACTTTTAATAAGATAATGAAAACAATATCTTAAAAAATATCCAATTAAACATCATTGACTTATGGTTAAAAAACATTCCAAACATTAACACATACCAGAACTTAAAACAATATTAAATCAAATTAACAATTAAAACATAAACAATGGGATTTCATATATTGCTAACATTTAATTACTTCCACCAAACTCTCCACCTCTTATCTTTTCGTTCAAGCATCATTCTTCCCAACCTCATAGTCGTCAAAACTAATCCTCTAGTTATTAAGATTAAATCAGGCGAACTCTCTTCATGGGTTTTGACTATTTACTTCCATCCAGTCATAAATGATTGCTATTACTTTTTATTGTATGATTCACATAGTTAATAACTTCAAAGCTCAAGGTTTGTGTTAGAATTCTCTTTTTTTATTTTGTGAAATTAACAAACATAGCACACAATTCTTATGTATTTACATATCTCACACCTAAACTTTCATATTTACATACATAGCATATTGATGTTTTAAACCTATGCATGAAAAGTTGTACTTCACTTTGAAAAAGTGATAGTAGTGCTATTTTTGATGTGATATTAAAGACTTGAGTGTTATGTGCGTAAATATGAAAGTTTAGATGTGAGATAGTAAATACATACGACTTGTGTGCAATGTATGTAAATGCCCTTTTACATTTTATTGCATAACTAGTTAGAAAGGCATGGGCCTTGAGAGCTTCATTTCTCTCATATTTGAACCATAAAAATAAGATTAGGTGTGTCGAGTAGGCATGAGGATTATGCACAAATTGATGGATCGAATATAAGAAAAAACAACTCAGCAAAGCACATGCCACCTCATTATTTCTAAACCTGAGCCACCTTGTTGATATGACAAAATTTCCTCTAACATATAAATGTTAACCTCAATAGTAAAAATCGAGAACCGTCTTGAGTCAAATAATTCATATTAATTGCAATCTCAAAAAATATCCTACAAAACTCCAAATCACATCCACCCATATGTTCTAGGGTATTCTTCTTTCTAAGGTGATGTTCTAGGATATTCTTCTTTCTAATGTAAATCCATGACTCATATTTGAATGATTGACTTAGCCATCATTAAATTTCTAACCTAATTTTAGTATGAATCAATTGAGACTAGTCCATTAAACACTGCTAGTCACATAAAAATAAATGAAATTAACAACTCAATCATAAATCATTGAATTAGCTGTGCATTAGGCTTCTGACATAACCTCAATATGAATCTATCAAGTCCAATCCACCAAACAATGGTAGTCACATAAAAACGCCCTCAAACCATTTGCATTCATAATTCTCTCATTGAGAATATTCCATTTAGGTCTCGATTATAAAATCTCAAAGAAAGAGTGACTGTCATCAAGCATCATAGCCATATGAATCTACTTAAGATCCTTGATCGGAAGCAGCCTATAATTGTAATCAAATTCCCAAAACAACATAACATAAAAAACCTTGTCATTGGTGGACCAAGTCCTCCAGGTTAACCAAGAAAAACCAAACCATTGAGTCTTATTTAGGTTAACTGCTAATCTCTTAATAATACCTCAAATCAAACCCAAATATAGCCATAGCCAATGTAGAGTACATGTCATGTGCTTAATCGAAAGTGCTCTTTTACATTACCGCTAAGATGTGATGAACTATGGAGCTTGCGCCCATGGGCAATCTTGATCCCTCAGATCTAATATAAACTCTAGATATTCTGAACTCTCCAAGAGATATCTCTCAGAAAGTAGAATAATCTACCCAAGAAAACTCCGACTGCTCAGCAGCATATCCCTAGACTTGAAAAAGTCCAAAGGAAGAAATCACCCAACATGCTGATAAGCACCTCGGCACCTCCATAGCAAACAATAAATGATCAATTTAATAACAAAAAGTCATATAGGGCGTATCAATAAATTTTGATGTTGCTAAGAACTTCAAAAGAATATTTTTGCCAGCAAAACATTGTCCCAATTTGCTTAAGAAAATCTTATATTTTTGGCAAGGACAGCACAGCCATACTTACAAAATTAGTAGCATGAAGAAAATTAAAGAAAAAAGTTAGATGGTTAGCCTGCTGCTTATAGAACTATTAAATAAAGAAGAACCTTAGCTGATATATTAGAACCATAGATTTCAAATTAATTNCGGGCTAGCGGGCGGAGGGCGACGGCGTCGGCCACTACCGCTGCAGACAGCAGCAACAAAGGAGGCTGCGGACGGCGGCAGCAAAGGAGATGGCCACGACGACGACGGAAAGCGGCTAAAGACGATGGCAACTGACGTTGCGGACAACAGTTGTGGACTGCGGAGGCGGCAACGATAGAGGAGGTAGGCTGCAGCTGACGGGGACTTGCCTATAATATTTTACATGAATGATGTAATTCAAATTCGGCCAAATTGACTGAATTCTAAATTCAGCTAAAATAAACTACGGTGTGAACTTCAAATTCATTCAAACTTTACATTGTATTTATAAATTTTCGTACCAAACACATAATTTTTTCAAATCCCTACAAAATAATTACTNCTGCGGAGGCGACAACGACAGAGGAGGTAGGTTGCAGCCGACGGAGACTTGCCTATAACATTTTACATGAATGATGTAATTCAAATTCGGCCAGATTGACTGAATTCTAAATTCAGCCAAAATAAACTACGGTGTGAAACTTTACATTGTATTTATAAATTTTCGTACCAAACACATAATTTTTTCAAATCCCTACAAAATAATTACTATACACCACTAATTCAATCAACCAAACAACCGCTTATTCCAGTTATTACTAACATATTATGAAGGTTTGCACTGAACATGTAAAAACTCAAATTTGTTAGCCCATCCTATGGCTACCATGCAGCCAAAGAAGAGCATGATTGACGACAAAAAATAAGAAAATAGTACATTCATGCCAGATAAAAATACATGTACGAAATCAGAAATTAAGATTCNGTACATCACTAATTCACTCAACCAAACAACCCCTTATTCCAGTTATTATTAACATATTATGAAGGTTTGCACTGAACATGTAAAAACTCAAATTTGTTAGCCCATCCTATGGCTACCATGCAGCCAAAGAAGAGCATGATTAACGACAAAAAATAAGAAAATAGTACATTCATGCCAGATAAAAATACATGTACGAAATCAGAAATTAAGATTCAAGTTCTACAGCCAGAACAAATGTTGCCTCCAACCAACTAAATTCTCATTTCCTAAAGCGTTATTGCTCATGATGTCCTACAATTATACTGAAAATTATCAGCTAAGATAATGGCAGCAACAAAAACAGTTTCAGTTGCTGAGATGTGTATACTCACTGGAACAATTTGAATTTGAAAACTTTTTTCTAAGAACCAAAAAAAAAAAAATGGAGCATAAGCCAAATAGAAATAACAAATATAACTGAGGAATACAACCTCCTGGTCACNGTGATGTCCTACAATTATACTGAAAATTATCAGCTAAGATAATGGCAGCAACAAAAACAGTTCCAGTTGCTGAGATGTGTATTACTCACTGGAACAATTTGAATTTGAAAACTTTTTTCTAAGAACCAAAAAAAAAAAAAAATGGAGCATAAGCCAAATAGAAATAACAAATATAACTGAGGAATACAACCTCCTGGTCACTGTGGGCCTTGCTCTGAATGACCATTACTCCACTATCAAACTTTCTAAGCATTACTGGACTGTTCAAATTAATGACAAAACAAGATTAGCCATAAAAAGGAAGGAATAATAAATACTGCAAGCTTGAAAAAGGTAGGTAATTGCAGAAAGAAATGCTTCTTGATGCAACACTATGTGATAATTAACCACAAAGAAGTGCTAGAACCTGAAAAAGATGGAAGGTTCTGTTGTTCATACACTTCATATTTTTCCCAAAGAGCGCAGGCTTGCAAAAGATCCTCGGGTGAGATTAATTCTGTGAAAATCAACAGAAAGTTTAAGTGAAATTCTAAGGAGAAGTACTATGAAAAGATATTTGAGAAATACCTGTTCCTCTAGCACGATTAAAAAGACAGTACACATCTATCATTGCAATCATTCCTCCAGCTTTCTCAAGCGGAAATTTCACAAAATCAGCCAACTGAAGAAAAACAAGTCATTGTCATCTCTTTATCCCAACTATTAGGGTCAATTTTATAAATTCTCATTCTCCATGCATTCAATAAGTAAATAACACAGACTAGTTTATTTGATTCGCATGTCTAAAAAGGTATTGAAGAATGCTGTGATAACAAAGATGAAAAAAAAACAAGTGGATGTATGCATGTACGTACGTATGTATAACCATAAGATTAAAAAAAATAAATTAAAAACACAGACACACTTCTTATATGTGTCAAAACGTGCATAGCATACTAGAAAGTTATGTGTAATACATTTAAATTCAAAAAAGGGGCCAGACACTGCTAAAACACACCTAACATGACATGCTCCATACATACGATAATAGTAACTTGTTTGATTGTAAGCTGTGTTTTTCTCAATGATAATAAATAGGCTACAGCAGAGAACATTAATATTAGTAATGATGATCATGATTTGTTTGGTCTAGTGTACTAACATGCTCATGTTCAACTCGTTCGAAATTAATGTTCAAAATTGGTAGAACAATGTCATGTTCGCCTCAATTTACATATTCTTGTTCGTATAAGACCGTTGTTTAGCTCGAAATTGGCTCGTTTAAATTAATTAGAAAAATATATGTAAGGTGTTGGATTTGAACTAAAATATATAGAATTACATTACTATACAAGCTATGGTGATCTCAACTCAAATATAATTATATATAAAATATTACTATATAAATAATATATATAATTTCATTATTTCGAGCTAAAACAAACCAAACACGATTGAACAAAAGGTTGTTCGTGGTTGGGTCGTTTATAATTTGAGCTTACAAAATTTGTTTGTGTTCGGCTTGCTTACTTAACAAATGATTTGAATATGAGTTGTTTAACGAGCCGAACACGAGCTATTTGTGAACAATGTGCTTTTTTTATAGCACTAGTTTGGTCTGCCTACCTAGTGATACATAAATATATTTATATTTTACGTATTTATGAAAAATTTTAGAGAATTGATTGAGTATTTTATTCCAATGGGAAATGTACAAAATCAATGAATATTAACTAAATTAAGCATAACTCCTAAAACATAAATAGGAAGAATATTAATTACAAATAATTATAAAAGTCCATGAACTGATGAGTAGACAAATATAGATCCCACTTATTAATTAGGTGGTAGTAAAAGAGGAAGAAAAGAGAGTGGAATTCATGGTTAATGTGTGTCCCGTTAGTTGAAATTACGCATGTCTCAAGTGAATGAATTGATATCATCCATTCCAAGCTTGCCTAATAAATTCAGAAAGACTAACCCTGATCCTTCGGTGATAATGTTAACAAATTATTCATTTGGCTGCAAAGTAGAAAATAAATCATGGCTTAAAATTGCACAATATAAGGCCCATCTTATGGCCTGCCTAAACAATTTTATAAAAAATCGCAATAAGGTTTTTTTATCATTGTGCATTACATAAGGCTAACGCCACATATAATGTGAAGCCTTTCTCAAGGTGCATATTGCCTCGATTATGATGAAACACACATAATTTTGCCTTGGATTTTTCTTAATATATATATATATGTAAAATAACCCTAATAAAAAACCTTTATTTAGTCATAAAATACAAAGCTGAGGATATAATTGAATTACTATTAACATAGTTATTGCTTTAAAATCTAATAAATATGTTTATTAAATAATATTAATTAAATAAAAGAAACACGATTGAGATTTAAGATGATGATTGTTGAATCCCGATTTGTCCTTTGGAACACACCTAGAAGGATAGAGCGTAGGAAAGAAGAGAGAAAAGAAAGAAAATATAAAGTGCAAGATAAACAATGCAAAGGAAATTATTCGTCTTTTATTCATAACATGGTCCCTATTTATAATAATAGAGGACCCTTGATAAAATTGCATGTTCACCCCCACTTCAATGGGAGTTATAGGTCTTTATTCTTATTAATTTTCCCTTTACTTAATTAGGGGTGTTACAGATCAATATTACTTCTTTTGACATATTTTTGTAATTATAATTGATACTAGCACATTTCCGTATCTATAACTGATATCGGTACCCTTTCACATCCATAACTTAAATTAACACATTTTTGTATCAGTAACAGATATTGACGTCCTTCCATAAGTTTAAGTCTCCCGATCGGCAGACCTTTGGATCGGTCGACTTAGCTGATGTGGGTCGGCTATTTTGTATGAGTGTCGATCGACCTTCACTCCGAGAAATCGAGTGGCTTTGAGTGTGACAGTCGGTATGCCTTAAGGTGATTGGTGTAGGTATCAGTTGGCTTGGGTGACCATTCAGTAGTAGGATAGGCTTTTGGCTGATCGGTCATTCTTCGGTTAGTAGGCTATATTCAGTTGGTCGACTCCATGAGCTCTTGTAGCTTTTTTGTCACTGATCTTCGTCTTTTCTCTTTTAGACCATTTGATCACCTCGAGATTTATGTTGACAATTTTCCTGTATACAAGGATGAATGAGAAAGCATGGATACAATTAAAAGTGTGCTGATAAATAAAGTAAATCATTATGTTTATGATTTTAAAGAAGGTTTATTAAGTGATAATAATGAATCAGGCTTTTGAATTTAAAAATTCAAAGCTTATTGGCCTATTATGTTCTTATTTTGATGGATGATAAGAATTAATTGTATCGAAGTTATTATGCCTTACTTTGATATTTGTATAATTCTTTTGGTTTTATGATTTGATATTTGGATGTTAATATGTTACTTCTTATTTTGAACAAGTTATTACTTATTACTTTTACCATATTCTAATATATTACATTTTAATCAATTAAAAGGTTAGTATATTAACAGGTTACTTCTTAATATGTGTTTTGAACTTAATATAATGTTTTTTTCTTTGCGCAATTTAATGATTTGAGGCTTACATCTCCTCACATAGAAAAAATATCTCAATACCCAATTGCGCAATTTTAAACTTCGGAATAAAGCATTATCAAACTTCTCTTCGTAAAGTGTCCATCAACTTCAATATATTTTATAATATCATATTACATGACATTATATGGGGTATTGATGATTGACTTATTATCACAATAGCACCTTATAAAACATTTTCATTCAACTTAAAAATCTTCAGGAATAATTTCTAGCCACAACAAATAACCCTGTATCATCGATCAAATTTTTACTTCTATGTTGGATCTTACCATCAAATCTTATTCTTTACTTACTCAAATCATGAGTTTGTCTCCTAAAAATGTACAATAACCTAAAATTGTCCTCATCATAAAACCAGCACAATCTACATCAAAGTACACTCCAAGAGTCAAATCCTACGCAATTTTAATACAATTCCTTTCTTTGGTGTCCTNATCCATCAACTTCAATATATTTTATAATATCATATTACATGACATTATATGCGGTATTGATGATTGACTTATTATCACAATAGCACCTTATAAAACATTTTCATTCAACTTAAAAATCTTCAAGNGTCCATCAACTTCAATATATTTTATAATATCATATTACATGACATTATATGGGGTATTGATGATTGACTTATTATCACAATAGCACCTTATAAAACATTTTCATTCAACTTAAAAATCTTCAGGAATAATTTCTAGCCACAACAAATAACCCTGTATCATCGATCAAATTTTTACTTCTATGTTGGATCTTACCATCAAATCTTATTCTTTACTTACTCAAATCATGAGTTTGTCTCCTAAAAATGTACAATAACCTAAAATTGTCCTCATCATAAAACCAGCATAATCTACATCAAAGTACACTCCAAGAGTCAAATCCTACGCAATTTTAATACAATTCCTTTCTTTGGTGTCCTCATCAAATATGATTAAATTCTAGAAAGTCATAACATACCATTCTTTAAGGTTGTGCAAAAATTGACACCATATCAAAAACATAGACAAATTCAAATCAAACAAATGATAGGTAGATAAGTCCTCTTGTTAGTCTCTAATAGGTAGTTTTTTCTACTAATGTGATTTATAGATCATCTTTATGTTTATAATTAAATTGTAAGGGATTTTTAACAGAATTGCATTTGTGCTTATCTNCATTCTTTAAGGTTGTTCAAAAATTGACACCATATCAAAAACATAGACAAATTCAAATCAAACAAATGATAGGTAAATAAGTCCTCTTGTTAGTCTCTAATAGGTAGTTTTTTCTACTAATGTAATTTATAGATCATCTTTATGTTTATAATTAAATTGNTGTTTATATTCTTTCATTTCCGAATGCCTCCCTTGGAGGCTGTTTTACATGTTGTTTAGTGAATTTAAACATTGAGATTTTTAGGGCTTGGTCAACTGATTCATGTACTATTTTAAAGACAATTTGTTAACTGATTTTGGAGAGTTTACACACTAATTTGGACTGAATTTCCTAACTGATTTTTGGACATTCAAAATTGATGTTTTGAGCTTACATGAGAGCTATTTGGGAGTTTTAAAAATTACTCTTTTATTGCTGATTTTTGAGAACTTTGTCTGCTGTTTTGGAGGCATTAAACCCATCATTTATGGGGTTGTTTTAATCACTGTTTTGAAACATTTTTATGGGCTGATTTTGAGGCAATCTACGCACTGTTTTTTTTTTAGATTTATGTAGCCTTTAAGCATTGATTTATGCATGGTTTAGAGTTGGATTTAAGAAGCTCTTTTGCCCACAATCTTGAGTTTCATTTGATTATTATTTAAACGCTTTTAGGTCGATCCACTCGTTGTTTACTCCCTTGACTTTATTAGTTTTGGAAGTGGGTCCGCCTTATCTTTCTTTTGTTTTACTTCTTTTTTAAATGGTTAAGTCATAAAGACGGGGATTGATGATTTAACTAATTGGAAGATATAGA
>JXCR01145607.1:115307-136472 GCA_002079205.1 Phalaenopsis hybrid cultivar
CGATTACATCAGGGATCGGCTTTAAGCCCATATCTTTTTGCTTTAGTTATGGATGGTCTTACTNAAAATTTCCTCTAACATATAAATGTTAACCTCAATAGTAAAAATCGAGAACCGTCTTGAGTCAAATAATTCATATTAATTGCAATCTCAAAAAATATCCTACAAAACTCCAAATCACNATTGATATGACAAAATTTCCTCTAACATATAAATGTTAACCTCAATAGTAACAATTGAGAACCGTCTTGAGTCAAATAATTCATATTAATTGCAATCTCAAAAAATATCCTACAAAACTCCAAATCACATCCACCCATATGTTCTAGGGTATTCTTCTTTCTAAGGTGATGTTCTAGGATATTCTTCTTTCTAATGTAAATCCACGACTCATATTTGAATGATTGACTTAGCCATCATTAAATTTCTAACCTAATTTTAGTATGAATCAATTGAGACTAGTCCATTAAACACTGCTAGTCACATAAAAATAAATGAAATTAACAACTCAATCATAAATCATTGAATTAGCTGTGCATTAGGCTTCTGACATAACCTCAATATGAATCTATCAAGTCCAATCCACCAANGAGGAGAGGACTAGATAAGGAGAATAACTATCAATTACCTCTTCAACGTGCTGCACAACTTAAACTAAAATATGAAATCCATGAAGCAACAACTGTAAAACCATACAACGAAATGGCATAAAATTCAAACAAAAATACTTTAGAGTGTCGAACAATGCCATCAAAATCTTCTTGAGGAAGAGCGATAGTGTTGAAAGAGATAGTTGGAATGAAAACAACATTAATTCCACTATGAACATGACCATAATCAATATAGCCACTGCAATCATGGCTGTCATTGCCACTATGATCCCCCATAATAAGGATAGAATAAGAAAATCAATGAGAAGAAAGACAAAACACTATTAACCCAAAAAACCACCTAGAAAGCAGTTACATTATTGGAGAATATAATATCTACCATCAATGAAGACTGTCTATGCTAAAGCTATATATGGAGCTTCGTGCAAAATGCGGTAATGAAAAAATTCACCTATTATCTCTTCCATACTGTTAGGTCAATGCGCTTCCCCACTTTCTCTGTAGGATACCATAATATTCAAGATTGGGTTGACCATCCCATTTTAGACATAACAGTTCAAAAAATTAGTATATAGACCAGAAATATTACTTTTATGGAACTACGTAAACAATGAAAATCCTATATAAGTAACAATAACAAGAGGAGAAGAGTTGATAAAGAGAATAACTATCAATTACCTATCCTACGCGCTGCACAACTTGAACTAAAATATGAAATCCATGGAGCAACANAGGAGCAACAACTGTAGAACCATAGGAGGAAATGACAGAAAATTCAAGCAACAATACTTAAGAGTGCCGAACAATGGTATCAAAATCTTCTTGAGAAAAAGTGATAGTATTGAAAGAGATGGTTGGAGTNAACAACTGTAGAACCATACGAGGAAATGACAGAAAATTCAAGCAACAATACTTAAGAGTGCCGAACAATGGCATCAAAATCTTCTTGAGAAAAAGTGATAGTATTGAAAGAGAGAGTTGGAGTGAAAACACCATTAATTTCACTATGAACATGACCACAATCAGTAAAGCCTCCACAATCATGGCTGTCATTGCCACTACGATCCCCATAATAAGGATAGAATAAGAATAGCAATGAGAAGAAAGACAAAACACTATTAACCTAAAGAACCATCTAGAGAGTAGTTAAATTGTTGGAGATTAAAAAATTTACCATCAAGAGAAATTGTCTATCCTAAACTTATATATGGAGCTTAGTGCAAAATGCAGTAATAAAAAATTCCTTCTATTATCTCTTCCATGCTGTTAGGTCAATGTGCTCGCCCCACTTACCCTGCAGGGCACCATAATATTGAAGGATTGATTGACCATTCCATTTTAGAGATAACAAGTCAAGAAAATAGTATATAACCTAGAAATATTTCTTTTATGGAACTAGGTAAGCGAAGAAAATCCTATATTAGTAACAATAGCAAGAGGAGATGACTAGATAAGGAGTATAACTATCAATTACCTATCCTACATGTTGCACAACTTGAACTAAAAAATGAAATCCATGGAGCAACAACTATAGAACTATAGAAGGAAACGACATAAAATTCAAACAAAGACACCTAAGAGTGCTTAACTAGATGTTGGAGTGAAAACACCATTGATTCCACTATGAACATGACCACAATCAGTATTGCCACCACAATCATCGCTACCATTGCCAATAAGATCCCCATAATAAGTATAGAATAAGAAAATCAATAAGAAGGAAGAAAAAACACTAGTAACCCAAATAACCATCTACAAAGTAGTTACATTTCTGGAAATTATAAAATCTGCCATCAATGGAGATTGTTTATGCTAAAGTTATATATGGAGCTTATTACAAAATACAATAATAAAAATTCCTTATTTTATCTTTTCCATACTATTAGGTCAACACGCTCCCCCACTTACCCTGTAGGGGTATCACAATATTCAAGGATGGGTTGAACATTCCTTTTAGAGATAACAAGTCAAGAAAATGGTATAAAGCCTAGAAATATTACTTTTATGGAACTAGGTAAGCAAAAAAAATCCTTTATTACCTTCCGCTCATAAATTGGAAAGAATCAAAGAGAAGGTAGAGTGGTGGTAAGGGTTTCTAACACTACTCTAATATCATGTTGATGGAAACGCATACCTTATTCAATAGAAGGCATTACTTTTAATAAGATAATGAAAACAATATCTTAAAAAATATCGAATTAAACATCATTGACTTATGGTTAAAAAACATTCCAAACATTAACACATACCAGAACTTAAAACAATATTAAATCAAATTAACAATTAAAACATAAACAATGGGATTTTATATATTGCTAACATTTAATTACTTCCCCCAAACTCTCCACCTCTTATCTTTTCGTTCAAGTATCATTCTTCCCAACCTCATAGTTGTCAAAACTAATCCTCTAGTTATTAAGATTAAATCAGGCGAACTCTCTTCATGGGTTTTGACTATTTACTTCCATCCAGTCATAAATGATTGCTATTACTTTTTATTGTATGATTCACATAGTTAATAACTTCAAAGCTCAAGGTTTGTGTTAGAATTCTCTTTTTTTATTTTGTGAAATTAACAAACATAGCACACAATTCTTATGTATTTACATATCTCACACCTAAACTTTCATATTTACATACATAGCATGTTGATGTTTTAAACCTATGCATGAAAAGCTGTACTTCACTTTGAAAAAATGATAGTAGTGCTATTTTTTATGTGATATTAAAGATTTGAGTGTTATGCGTGTAAATATGAAAGTTTAGATGTGAGATAGTAAATACATACGACTTGTGTGCCAGTGTATGTAAATGCCCCTTTTACATTTTATTGCATAACTAGTTAGAAAGGCATGGGCCTTGAGAGCTTCATTTCTCTCATATTTGAACCATAAAAATAAGATTAGGTGTGTCAAGTAGGCATGAGGATTATGCACAAATTGATGGATCGAATATAAGAAAAAACAACTCAGCAAAGCACATGCCACCTCATTATTTCTAAACCTGAGCCACCTTGTTGATATGACAAAATGTCCTCTAACATATAAATGTTAACCTCAATAGTAACAATTGAGAACCGTCTTGAGTCAAATAACTCATATTAACTGCAATCTCAAAAAATATCCTACAAAACTCCAAATCACATCCACCCATATGTTCTAGGGTATTCTTCTTTCTAAGGTGATGTTCTAGGATATTCTTCTTTCTAATGTAAATCCATGACTCATATTTGAATGATTGAATTAGCCATCATTAAATTTCTAACCTAATTTTAGTATGAATCAATTGACTAGTCCATTAAACACTGCCAGTCACATAAAAATAAATGAAATCAACAACTCAATCATGAATCATTGAATTAGCTGTGCATTAGGCTTCTGACATAACCTCAATATGAATCTATCAAGTCCAATCCACTAAACAATGGAAGTCACATAAAAACGCCCTCAAACCATTTGCATTCATAATGCTCTCATTGAGCATATTCCATTTAGGTCTCGATTATAAAATCTCAAAGAAAGAGTGACTGTCATCAAGCATCATAGCCATATGAATCTACTTAAGATCCTTGATCGGAAGCAGCCTATAATTGTAATCAAATTCCCAAAACAACACAACATAAAAAACCTTGTCATTGGTGGACCAAGTCCTCCAGGTTGACCAAGAAAAACCAAACCATTGAGTCTTAGTTAGGTTAACTGCTAATCTCTTAATAATACCTCAAATCAAACCCAAATATAGCCATAGCCAATGTAGAGTACATGTCATGTGCTTAATCGAAAGTGCTCTTTTACATTACCGCTAAGATGTGATGAACTATGGAGCTTGCGCCCATGGGCAATCTTGATCCCTCAGATCTAATATAAACTCTAGATATTCTGAACTCTCCAAGAGATATCTCTCAGAAAGTAGAATAATCTACCCAAGAAAACTCCGACTGCTCAGCATCATATCCATAGACTTGAAAAAGTCCAAAGGAAGAAATTACCCATCATGCTGATAAGCACCTCGGCACCTCCATAGCCCACAATAAATGATCAATTTAATAACAAAAAATCATATAGAGCGTATCAATAAATTTTGATGTTGCTCAGAACTTCAAAAGAATATTTTTTTCAGCAAAACATTGTCCCAACTTGCTTAAGAAAATCTTATATTTTTGGCAAGGACAGCACAGCCATACTTACAAAATTAGTAGCATGAAGAAAATTAAAGAAAAAAGTTAGATAGTTAGCCTGCTGCTTATAGAACTATTAAATAAAGAAGAACCTTAGCTGATAAATTAGAACTATAGATTTCAACTGAATTGCTTCGAGTGGATGGTTAATAACATTTTACAAATCTGGTCACAAGACTACCCACAGAATAAAATGTACAAATTCACATGAAAAAACAATGATATATGACTAAATCGCAGGTATATGTTCCTATAATTCTTATGCTTATTAATACGTAAACCGCAAGTCCACAAATTTCGATCACAAGGTAAAAGCGCCATAAATAAACTTAGTAATTGATAAAAATATTTCTTGGTCTGCAAGAGATAATTCTGAGCACTGCATCAAATAGAAAAAAAACTTTTTTATTGTTGTTGTTGTAAGTTTAAATCTTGTTGCCCATACAAGAAAAAATAAAACTTTAGATGAAAAACCATCCCATCATTTATAAAGCATAATAAATATCACTTGACATTTGAGATTTCACTTTATATTTAGGAGCCGTTTGTTTGCTAAAATGAATGCAATGTAAAAGTTTTGCAAAGTATTATGATTATAATGTATTTGAAATACTTTCGAACAATTTGGTTTGTTATAAAATAAATGTAAAACTTTATGCATATATTTTTTGGTTTGAAGTAGATTGCTAACAATGTACTTAAGCAAAGGGGGGCAGGGGGCAGGGGTCAGGCAGTGAAAGCGGGCGGGCAGATGGGCTGGCAAGTGGCAGGAGGCAGGCGTCGGCAGCAGGCAGGCAGGTGGGTTGGCAAGTGGCAGAGGGCAGTGGCGGTGGCATCAGCTAGCCCGTGGCGGGCGACGAAGAGCAGTGGCAGTGGCATCGGGCTAGCGGGCGGAGGGCGACGGCGTCGGCCACTACCGCTGCAGACAGCAGCAACAAAGGAGGCTGCGGACGGCGGCAGCAAAGGAGATGGCCACGACGACGACGGAAAGCGGCTAAAGACGATGGCAACTGACGTTGCGGACAACAGTTGTGGACTGCGGAGGCGGCAACGATAGAGGAGGTAGGCTGCAGCTGACGGGGACTTGCCTATAATATTTTACATGAATGATGTAATTCAAATTCGGCCAAATTGACTGAATTCTAAATTCAGCTAAAATAAACTACGGTGTGAACTTCAAATTCATTCAAACTTTACATTGTATTTATAAATTTTCGTACCAAACACATAATTTTTTCAAATCCCTACAAAATAATTACTGTACATCACTAATTCACTCAACCAAACAACCCCTTATTCCAGTTATTATTAACATATTATGAAGGTTTGCACTGAACATGTAAAAACTCAAATTTGTTAGCCCATCCTATGGCTACCATGCAGCCAAAGAAGAGCATGATTGACGACAAAAAATAAGAAAATAGTACATTCATGCCAGATAAAAATACATGTACGAAATCAGAAATTAAGATTCAAGTTCTACAGCCAGAACAAATGTTGCCTCCAACCAACTAAATTCTCATTTCCTAAAGCGTTATTGCTCATGATGTCCTACAATTATACTGAAAATTATCAGCTAAGATAATGGCAGCAACAAAAACAGTTTCAGTTGCTGAGATGTGTATACTCACTGGAACAATTTGAATTTGAAAACTTTTTTCTAAGAACCAAAAAAAAAAAAATGGAGCATAAGCCAAATAGAAATAACAAATATAACTGAGGAATACAACCTCCTTGTCACTGTGGGCCTTGCTCTGAATGACCATTACTCCACTATCAAACTTTCTAAGCATTACTGGACTGTTCAAATTAATGATAAAACAAGATTAGCCATAAAAAGGCATGAATAATAAATACTGCAAGCTTGAAAAAGGTAGGTAATTGCAGAAAGAAATGCTTCTTGATGCAACACTATGTGATAATTAAACCACAAAGAAGTGCTAGAACCTGAAAAAGATGGAAGGTTCTGTTGTTCATACACTTCATATTTTTCCCAAAGAGCGCAGGCTTGCAAAAGGTCCTCGGGTGAGATTAATTCTGTGAAAGTCAACAGAAAGTTTAAGTGAAATTCTAAGGAGAAGTAATATGAAAAGATATTTGAGAAATACCTGTTCCTCTAGCACGATTAAAAAGACAGTACACATCTATCATTGCAATCATTCCTCCACCTTTCTCAAGCGGAAATTTCACAAAATCAGCCAACTGAAGAAGACCAAGTCATTGTCATCTCTTTATCCCAACTATTAGGGTCAATTTTATAAATTCTCATTCTCCATGCATTCAATAAGTAAATAACACAGACTAGTTTATTTGATTCGCACGTCTAAAAAGATATTGAAGAATGCTGTGATAACAAAGATGAAAAAAAAACAAGTGGATATATGCATGTACGTACGTATGTATAACCATAAGATTAAAAAAAATAAATTAAAAATACAGACACACTTCTTATACGTGTCAAAACGTGCATAGCATACTAGAAAGTTATGTGTAATACATTTAAATTCAAAAAAGGGGCCAAACACTGCTAAAACACACCTAACATGTCTAGGACGTGCACTAACATGCTCCATACATACGATAATACTAACTTGTTTGATTTTAAGCTGTGTTTTTCTCAATGATTATAAATAGGCTACAGCAGAGAACATTAATATTAGTAATGATGATCATGATTTGTTTGGTCTAGTGTACTAACATGCTCATGTTCAACTCGTTCGAAATTAATGTTCAAAATTGGTAGAACAGTGTTATGTTCGCCTCAATTTATATATTCTTGTTCGTATAAGACCGGTGTTCAGCTCGAAATTGGCTCGTTTAAACTAATTAGAAAAATATATGTAAGGTGTTGGAATTGAACTAAAAAATATAGAATTACATTACTATACAAGCTATGGTGATCTCAACTCAAATACAATTATATATAAAATATTATTATATAAATAATATATATAATTTCATTATTTCGAGCTAAAACAAGCCAAACACGACTGAACAAAAGGTTGTTCGTGGTTGGGTCGTTTATAATTTGAGTTTACAAAATTTGTTTGTGTTCGGCTTGCTTACTTAAAAAATGATTTTAATATGAGTTGTTTAACGAGTCGAACACGAGTTATTTGTGAACAATGTGCTTTTTTTATAGCACTAGTTTGGTCTGCCCACCTAGTGATACATAAATGTATTTATATTTTACGTATTTATGAAAAATTTTAGAGAATTGATTGAGTATTTTATTCTAATGGGAAATGTACAAAATCAATGAATATTAACTAAATTAATCATAAGTCCTAAAACATAAATAGGAAGAATATTAATTACAAATAATGATAAAAGTCCATGAACTGATGAGTAGGCAAATATAGATCCCACTTATTAATTAGGTGGTAGTAAAAGAGGAAGAAAAGAGAGTGAAATTCCTGGTCAACGTGTGTCCCGTTAGTTGAAATTACGCATGTCTCAAGTGAATGAATTGATATCATCCATTCCAAGCTTGCCTAATAAATTTAGAAAGTCTAACCCTGATCCTTCGGTGATAATGTAAACAAATTATTCATTTGACTACAAAGTAGAAAATAAATCATGGCTTAAATTGCACAGTATAAGACCCATCTTATGGCCCGCCTAAACAATTTTATAAAAAATCACAATAAGGTTTTTTTATCATTGTGCATTACATAAGGCTAACGCCACATATAATGTGAAGCCTTTCTCAAGGTGCATATTGCCTCGATTCTGATGAAACACACATAATTTTGCCTTGGATTTTTCTTAATATATATATGTAAAATAACCCTAATAAAAAACCTTTATTTAGTCATAAAATACACAGCTGAGGATATAATTGAATTACTATTAACATAGTTATTGCTTTAAAATCTAATAAATATGTTTATTAAATANATCGCAATAAGGTTTTTTTATCATTGTGCATTACATAAGGCTAACGCCACATATAATGTGAAGCCTTTCTCAAGGTGCATATTGCCTTGATTATGATGAAACACACATAATTTTGCCTTGGATTTTTCTTAATATATATATATGTAAAATAACCCTAATAAAAAAACCTTTATTTAGTCATAAAATACAAAGCTGAGGATATAATTGAATTACTATTAACATAGTTATTGCTTTAAAATCTAATAAATATGTTTATTAAATAATATTAATTAAATAAAAGAAACACGATTGAGATTTAAGATGATGATTTTTGAATCCCGATTTGTCCTTTGGAACACACCTAGAGGGATAGAGTGTAGGAAAGAAGAGAGAAAAAAAAGAAAATATAGAGTGCAAGATAAACAATGCAAAAAAAATCATCCGTCTTTTATTCATAACATGATCCCTATTTATAATAATAGAGGACCCTTGATAAAATTACATGTTCACCCCCACTTCAATGGGAGTTATAGGTCTTTATTCTTATTAATTTGCCTTTTACTTAATTAGGGGCGTTATAGATCAATATTACTTCTTTTGACACATTTTCGTAATTATAATTGATACTAGCACATTTCCGCATCTATAACTGATATCGGTACCCTTTCACATCCATAACTTAAATTAACACATTTTTGTATCAATAACTAATATTGACGTCCTTCCATAAGTCTAAGTCTCCCGATCGGCAGACTTTTGGATTGGTCGACTTAGCTGGTGTGGGTCGGCTATTTTGTATGGGTGTCGATCGACCTTCACTCCGGGAAATCGAGTGGCTTTGAGTGTGGCAGTCGGTAGGCCTTAAGGTGATTGGTGTAGGTATCTGTTGGCTTGGGTGACCATTCAATAGTTTCGGTCAGTAGGCTATATTCAATTGGTCGACTCCATGAGCTCTTGTAGCTTTTTTGTCACTGATCTTCGTCTTTTCTCTTCTAGACCATTTGATCACCTCGAGATTTATGTTGACAATTTTCCTGTATACAAGGATGAATGAGAAAGCATGGATACAATTAAAAGTGAGCTGATAAAGAAAGTAAATCATTATGTTTATGATTTTAAAGAAGGTTTATTAAGTGATAATAATGAATCAGGCTTTTGAATTTAAAAATTCTAAGCTTATCGACCTATTATGTTCTTATTTTGATGGATGATAAATTGAATGTGCAAGGAATTAACTCTATCGAAGTTATTATGCCTTACTTTGATATTTGTATAATTCTTTGGTTTTATGATTTGATATTTGGATGTTAATATATTACTTCTTATTTTGAACAAGTTATTACTTATTACTTTTACCATATTCTAATATATTACATTTTAATCAATTAATAGGTTACTTCTTAATATGTGTTTTGAACTTAATATAATGTTTTTCTCTTTGCACAATTTAATGATTTGAGGCTTACATCTCCTCACATAGAAAAAATATCTCAATACCCAATTGCGCAATTTTAAACTTCGGAATAAAGCATTATCAAACTTCTCTTTGTAAATTGTTCATCAACTTCAATATATTTTATAATATCATATTACATGACATTATATGTGGTATTGATGATTGACTTATTATCACAATAGCACCTTATAAAACATTTTCATTCAACTTAAAAATCTTCAGGAATAATTTTTAGCCACAACAAATAACCCTGTATCATCAATCAATTTTTTACTTCTATGTTGGATCTTACCATCAAATCTTATTCTTTACTTGCTCAAATCACAAGTTTGTCTCCTAAAAATGTACAATAACCTAAAATTGTCCTCATCATAAAACCAACGTAATCTACATCAAAGTACACTCCAAGAGTCAAATCCTACGCAATTTTAATACAATTCCTTTCTTTGGTGTTCTCATCAAATATGATTAAATTCTAGAAAGTCATAACATACGATTCTTTGAGGTTGTGCAAAAATTGACACAATATCAAAAACATAGACAAATTCAAATCAAACAAATGATAGGTAGATAAGTCCTCCTGTTAGTCTCTAATAGGTAGTTTTTTCTACTAATGTAATTTATAGATCATCTTTATGTTTATAATTAAATTCNATTAAATTTCAATAGGAGAAGAGATAATATTGAAATTTGTATGGATTTTTCCTAATCATTGAATTCCTGAAGTTGGTAGAAACCATCTCTTTTTAGTGAGCCTAATCCTCGTCCTCATGCCAAATTCTTCAAAATCACAATATGAGGAATAAAAAATAGCATAATTAATGCTTAGAATCTTTAGTTTATCTTTTGAATAAATAAAAAGTTGGTAAATAACTTAGAAAGTTGGTAAATAACTTAGGAACTTGGAGAACACTTGAAAGTATCAAGGAATTTATTTATAAGAATATCTCCTTAACTGATAATACTGGTTAAAGATCCATCGAGCATTGTTAATTTGTTATTACCATGGAAAGAGCAATATAAAATAAATTTGTGAGAGAAATTCATATGATATGTAATTCCTGAATCAATGCTCTAGGGGCTTGAAATGTGCAGCTCTAAGGCTTTAAAGGCATAAAAATAGAAGGTAATGTCTAAAAATACTAGAATACAAATACCCATTGTAGATAAATTTTCCAACGCTCGTCACAAGNCTTAAAGGCATAAAAATAGAAGGTAATGTCTAAAAATACTAGAATACAAATACTCATTGAAGATAAATTTTCCAACGCTCGTCACAAGCGTTGTGTTTTTGTGCCTATAAACAGCCTAATTTTATTCTCTCACTTAAAAATCTGCAAATGAATCTTGGCTATTTTAAATGGTAATTTCCATTCAATCAATAAGTTGAATGGATTTTTGACAACTTTCCTGTTGATTAGAGGTGTGCATTGTTTTGATGAAGCAAAAAAATCAAACCAAACTTATTTGAATGATTTGGTTTGGCTGTTAAACTATTAAAGTATTAATTAAGTTTTTGGTTGACATTATGACTTTCTTTGATTTTTGTTTATTGATTTAATTTAATTTTTATTAAAAGATCAAGCCAAAAACCACATGATATTGATTACCTCAAATATTAAATCAATAATACCAAGTACATAAATNATATTAAAGTATTAATTAAGTTTTTGGTTGAAATTATGACTTTCTTTGATTTTTGTTTATTGATTTAATTTAATTTTTATAAAAAGATCAAGCCAAAAACCACATGATATTGATTACCTCAAATATTAAATCAATAATACCAAGTACATAAATAAGAGATACAAAAATCCACTTTATATTTAATCCATGACAAAATTAAAAAGATTAATAAAAATAACTGGGTATAATTCTTCATATACGTTATTTAAGCTAAAAGTATTTAGGTTCATAATTAAAGTTAATTATAGTTTCTTCATCCAAAACTAAACCAATTTAATAAAATTGAATTTTAATTTGATTTAATTTGATTTTGAAAATAATTTAGTTAGTTCAATTTTTGTAATTTACAATCAAAATTACACAATGATCAAAAGAATTCATGTCATGATTTTTTTTCGACAAGTTTTACGCTGTCTGTCGACTACCTAACGCAACCCTCCACTTTTCGCATTCGGGCTTGGGACCGACAACGACAGTGTTTTTATGTATAAACTAGTTGTGACGCTAATGATCAAAGAACAATCTGTAACGCTAAAAATTCTGCTTTTAATGATCTTTATAATAGATTAGATACTAAGGAGGGTGNGATTCATGTCATGATTTTTTTTCGACAAGTTTTACGCTGTCTGTCGACTACATAACGCAACCCTCCACTTTTCGCATCCGGGCTTGGGACCGGCAACGGCAGTGTTTTTATGTATAAACTAGCTGTGACGCTAATGATCAAATAACAATCTGTAACGCTAAAAATTATGCTTTTAATGATCTTTATAATAGATTAGAATCTAAGGAGGGTGAAAAATATATGTATAAACTAGCCAAACAAAGAGAAAAGAAAAGTAAAAATAAGTAAAGTATATTCAAGATGAAATTCAAAACGTACTTTTCTTAGAAAAAAACATTCAACATAGGTGGGTGAGTTACTTTGATAAACTTTTTAATGAAGTTTCTGAAAATACTAGTGATTTTAATATCGTGAATAATAATAAAACGTTTCATTTTTACCGTCACATTAGCAAATAAGAAGTTGAAGAGGCTTTAAAGAAAACCAAAGGTGGAAAGTCTGTAGGACTTGATGATATCCCAATTGAAGTGTGGAAATATTTGGGAGATTTGGGAGTTTCTTGGCTTACTAATTTTCATCTAAAAAGATGCCTGCGGAGTGGAGGAAGAGTATTTTGATCCCCATTTTTAAGAATAAAGGGGAATGAAATATGTAAATGTTTAGGAGATTTGGGAGTTTCTTGGCTTACTAAACTCTTTAATATTATTTTAAAAACTAAAAGATTCCTAAGGGGTGGAGGAAGAGTATTTTGGTCCCCATTTTTAAGAATAAAGGGGATGCACAAGAGTGTATTCTTGAGGAGTGGAGGAAGAGTATTTTAGTCCCCATTTTTAAGAATTAGCGTTGAGAGGATTGAGGAGTGGGGAAGAGTATTTAGTCCCCATTTTTAAGAATAAAGGGGATGCACAAGAGTGTGAAATTATAGAGGAATTAAGTTGATGTGTCATACTTTAAAATTATGGGAGAGGGTAAGTGAACATTGTTGACCTCATTTTTAGTGAGGTCTTAGTCTCCTGCTCTTAGAACCTAGGATCTAGCTTTAGGAGTTCTTATTGACCATCCTAGTGGACTAGCGATGGAGCCCACCTNGTATATAATAAATAGTTTAGCTTGCCTAATTCTTTGATTTCAAATTTTTGAAGTAAAATTTTCTTTAATCTCTACATTTCTTTCAAGTCCATACATACCATGATAAAATCAACATAAGTTAGTATTACAGAGACTCGCCCTAAAGTACTGTATTTCATAAATAAAATGTTCTCCTTAAATTTATTTGTATTTCATATTATTACCTTAATGAACCTTCTTANGATATATATATATATTATTTGCGATATGAAGGGTTTATGTCATGGAGATGTGACTTTAATGTCAAATAAATAGTTTAGCCTGCCTAATTCTTTGATTTCAAATTTTTGAAGTAAAATTTTCTTTAACCTCTACATTTCTTTTTCAAGTCCATACACACCATGATAAAATCAACATAAGTTAGTAGTACAGAGACTCGCCCTAAAGTAGTGTATTTCATAAATAAAATGTTCTCCTTAAATTTATTTGTATTTCATATTATTACCTTAATGAACCTTCTTANGCAACATAAGTTAGTATTACAGAGACTTGCCCTAAAGTACTGTATTTCATAAATAAAATGTTCTCCTTAAATTTATTTTTATTTCATATTATTACCTTAATGAACCTTCTTAATCTTCAACCTAAGGACCTTTGGTGATTAACCTGTTTATGATATAGCTATCTATTAAAATTGATTTCCCTAAATATTATTTTAGAATTTTTTATAAAAAGGATAGCCCATGTAATAGCAAACATGGTTGTTTCTTTGTTCANTTTAGAATTTTTTATAAAAAGGATAGCCCATGTAATAGCAAACATGGTTGTTTCTTTGTTCAGCCCTTCCATATTTTTGGGGTGTATGCATACCAGAGAGCTCATTTATTAGTCCATTATCTTAAAAGTATGAGGAGAATAATTAAACAGCCTTTGATATTTTTAGATCCAATTATCAACTTCAACACAATTAATTTTGATCATGCTAAGAAAATGTGGAAAAAGATGGCACTTACCTTACTTTTAACTATTAGTAAAAAGAATTTATGACACACAGATACAATCATAAATGGAGAACACAGACCACTGATCCCTAGTGATANTGCTAAAAAAATGTGGAAAAAGATGGCACTTACCTCACTTTTAACTCTTAGTAAAAAGAATTTATGACACACAGATGCAATCATAAATGGAGAACACAGACCACTGATCCCTAGTGATATTAGGTGTAAAATATGATCCTAATATATCACTTTAAATGAAAAAAAGAATAAATTCTTATGTGACACTCATTAAAAAAATTAGTATGTTTTTGGTTATTTCAGAACATCATAATAAAATTCTCTGATATTGTTTTGCTTGAATTATTAAGAAAACATGATTTTAAGAATATTTGAGGAAGGGTGGCCAAGGTGTAGCCATTGAAGCCTACTTTTTAGGTAAATTTAAATAGGAGAAGAGATAATATTGAAATTTGTATGGATTTTTCCTAATCATTGAATTCCTCAAGGTGGTAGAGACCATCTCTTTTTAGTGAGCCTACTCCTCGTCCTCATGCCAAATTCTTCAAAATCACAATATGAGGAATAAAAAATAGCATAATTAATGCTTAGAATCTTTAGTTTATCTTTTGAGTAAATAAAAAGTTGGTAAATAACTTAGGAACATGGAGAACACTTAAAAGTATCAAGGAATTTATTTATAAGAATAACTCCTTAACTGATAATACTGGTTAAAGATCCATCGAGCATTGTTAAATTGTTATTACCATGGAAAGAGCAATATAAAATAAATTTGTGAGAGAAATTCATATGATATGTAATTCCTGAATCAATGCTCCAGGGGCTTGAAATGTGCAGCTCTAAGGCTTTAAAGGCATAAAAGTAGAAGGTAATGTCTAAAAATACTAGAATACAAATACCCATTGTAGATAAATTTTCCAACGCTCGTCACAAGCGTTGTGTTTTTGTGCCTATAAACAGCCTAATTTTATTCTCTCATTTAAAAATCTGCAAATGAATCTTGGCTATTTTAAATGGTAATTTCCATTTAATCAATAAGTTGAATGGATTTTTAACAACTTTCCTGTTGAATAGAGGTGTGCATTGTTTTGATGAAGCAAAAAAAAATCAAACCAAACTTATTTGAATGATTTGGTTTGGCTGTTAAACTATTAAAGTATTAATTAAGTTTTTGGTTGAAATTATGACTTTCTTTGATTTTTGTTTATCGATTAATTTTATTTTTATAAAAAAATCAAGCCAAAAACCACATGATATTGATTACCTCAAATATTAAATCAATAATACCAAGTACATAAATAAGTGATACAAAAGTCCACTTTATATTTACTCCATGCCAAAATTAAGAAGATTAATAAAAATAACTGGGTATGATTCTTCATATAAGTTATTTAAGCTAAAAGTATTTAGGTTCATAATTAAAGTTAATTATAGTTTCTTCATCCAAAACTAAACCAATTTAATAAAATTGAATTTTAATTTAATTTAATTTGATTTTGAAAATAATTTAGTTAGTTCAATTTTTGTAATTTACAATCAAAATTAATTGGTTTAGAAAATTTGTAAACCAAAATAATTTAAGTTGACCAAATGCACACCCCAATGTTGAATAAAGATTGCACCCCACAGTTCTAAGACTGTAAGAAATCAAGGGTATGTGGGTGTTATAATTGTTATCCTTAAAGATAAACTATGATTTTGTTTATATAAAAAAATAAAATATGATAGTATAATAATAACGACTACAATTGTAGAAAAATAAGATAAATGAATGAGAGTGCATCAATCAAGGGCGTTGGATTAAAAAAATAAGGAAGAGAAAAAAACATAAGGCTATTGTAACACAAAAAGAGTAAAAAAGGATTAGTCAAATATTTCTTACCAATATTTGATGAGTACATATTCAATCCTAAAAGAGTTTCTTTTGTGCAGTAGTATACAAATTTTAAGAGGGTTTTTAATAGAAAATATAAAAAATCAGAAAATAATAATTATAATAGTCCATAGATTTATGAGTAGATTATAAGATCCCATGAATTAATGAGGTGTCAACGAAAGATGAAAACAGGGCAAAAATACTGGCGAGTATGGGTTCCAACTAGCAAATATTATGCAAGGGTTTCACAATTTACTTCAACTGATATAACTTTTTGGAGTTTCGACATTTTACATGTACAACACACATTGATACAACAACAACTAAAAACCTTTTATCCCACTAAGTGGGATCAGCTACATGAATCCTTTTTCTCCATTGTGTCCTATAGAGTTTCATTTCATATTATATGAAATATGCCCAAGTCTTTCAAGGTCTACCTATGCCTTTTCTTAACATAAATTGAATCTAGAACATCTACTCTCCTAATCGGATCATCAATTTGACCAAACCACCTAAGATGACTCTCTCTAATTTTGTTCGCCACTGGAGCTACACCAACCCTATCACGGATATATTCATTTCACATTTTGTCTCTAAGTGTAAAGCCCTCCCACCTAATCATCTCATCTCGGCAACACTTAACTTATTATTATGCTTCTCTTTTAAAGGCCCACATTCTTCCGCCAATCATTCTCATCTCGGCAACACTTAACTTAGTTTTATGCTTCTCTTTTAAAGGCCAACATTCAGCGCCATTAAGCATTGCGGGTCTCACCACCATCTTATAAAATTTTTCTTTCAGTCTAAACGGTACATTTCTATCACACAATAGACCCGAAACATTCCCCCACTTCAGCCAACCAACTTGAATTCTACTAATAACATCCGCATCTATATCACCATCACTTTGAGAAAATAGACCCTAGATATCTAAAGCGTTCACACATTTTAAAAATTTGATCACCCATAATTACAATTTTGTCACTAGAGCTACTACTACTAAAATTACATTCCATGTATTCAGTTTTAGTTCTACTCAAATGAAGGCCTTTAGGCTCCAATGTAGACCTCCTAATTCAAGTTTTTCCTGGGCTCTCTCTCATCTTATCCACAAGAAGAATATCATCAGCAAAAAACATATACCAAGGTACATCCTTTTGTAAATGTCCAGAAAGAACATCCATAACTAAAGAAAAAAGATACGGGCTTAAAGTCGATCCCTAATGTAATCCAACTAAAATTGGAAAATATTTGGTCAATCCCCCTTCTGTTCGAACACAAGTAACAACCCTAGTATACATATCTTTAATGACTTGAATTACAACACAACGTTGGTATTAATAAAATTATATCCAATTATTAATAATAAAACTAATTTGTTATTGATAGCTACATATGCTTGAAGAAACATTAGAAAGTAATTGTGATTAAGCTAATATTAGTTTTTCTTCCGCTGATCCTTAAATTTTGTATGTGATATAAATGATATTATATTTCATTATTTGGTATAATTTAAAATTATTGAATTAGGTTATTTATATAAATANGGTGCATTTCTATCACACAATAGACTCGAAACACAACCAACCAACTTGAATTCTACTAATAACATCTGCATCTATATCACCATCACTTTGAGAAAATAGACCCTAGATATCTAAAGCGTTCACACATTTTAAAAATTTGATCACCCATAATTACAATTTTGTCACTAGAGCTACTACTACTAAAATTACATTCCATGTATTCAGTTTTAGTTATATTCAAATGAAGGCCTTTAGGCTCCAATGTAGACCTCCTAATTCAAGTTTTTCCTGGGCTTTCTCTCTCATCTTATCCACAAAAAGAATATCATCAGCAAAAAACATATACCAAGGTACATTCTCTTGTAAATGTTCAGAAAGAGCATCCATAACTAAGGAAAAAAGATATGGGCTTAAAACCGATCCCTAATGTAATTCAACTGAAATTGGAAAATATTTGGTCAATCGCNGAAGAATATCATCAGCAAAAAACATATACCAAGGTACATTCTCTTGTAAATGTCCAGAAAGAGCATCCATAACTAAAGAAAAAAGATATGGGCTTAAAACCGATCCCTAATGTAATTCAACTGAAATTGGAAAATATTTGGTCAATCGCCCTTCTGTTCGAACGCAAGTAACAACTCTAGTATACATATCTTTAATGACTTGAATTACAACACCACGTTGGTATTAATAAAATTATATCCAATTAATAATAAAACTAATTTGTTATTGATAGCTACATATGCTCGAAGAAACATTAGAAAGTAATTGTGATTAAGCTAATAGTAGTTTTTCTTCCGCTGATCCTTAAATTTTGTATTTGATAAAAATGATATTATATTTCATTATTTGGTATAATTTAAAATTATTGAATTAGGTTATTTATATAAATATTTTATNTTAATTTTTCTTCCGCTGATCCTTAAATTTTGTATTTGATATAAATGATATTATATTTCATTATTTGGTATAATTTAAAATTATTGAATTAGGTTATTTATATAAATATTTTATATTATAAATTTAAAAAAGAAAAATATCATATTCGTGATAATCATATCCAACTTTTTATGATTTTTAACTGAATCTACATGATTGTGTTAATCTTTGGGTCACAATTAATAACCCAAAACTCATGATAGGTTGCGAGTTCCCATAATCTAGTAAACTATGACAATTTCTAAAATAAAAGTACAATAGCATTAGAATTTTTTTCTTAAAAGAATGCTCAATAAGCAATTAACTTATCCCAAAGACCAACTTCCTATAAACATAAAAACTTATCAAGAGTTGAGTATTTGTNACTCATGATAGGTTGCAAGTTCCCATAATCTAGTGAGCTACGACAATTTCTAAAATACAAGTACAATAGCATTAGAATTTTTTTCTTAAAAGAATGCTGAATAAGCAATTAACTTATCCCAAAGACCAACTTCCTATAAACATAAAAACTTATCAAGAGTTGAGTATTTGTAGCTGTCGGTCAACTTTTTCGATTGATAGATAGATTTGAAAATATGAATATAAAAAAAAAAATAATTTTGGAAATTTAATTTAAATATAAAAGATATATAGTTTGGGTTTTGAAAGTAGTATGTTNTGAGTATTTGTAGCAATGAAGCAACCATATATAATCAAAATCAATTTGAGATTAATGAATTAAAAAAACAATATGATTATAGAACAATGAAACATTAGGTGAATATCGATCTCAATTATCTCAAATCATACTTNAATGAAGCAACCATATATAATCAAAATCAATTTGATATCAATGAATTAAAAAAACAATATGATTATAGAACAATGAAACATTAGGTGAATATCGATCTCAACTATCTCAAATCATACTTTAAAAAATCTCCAGCATAATTATTAACCTATGAAAAAATTTGCAAGATATATGTCGAACCTATCTCAAAACATGCATAAATTTGATCTATTGACTTAAAAGTAATGCTATTAAAATAGACAATAGATCTAAAGTGTCAATTCCAATTGACTACAAAATAATAAACAATTCTAAGATATTATCTTAATCATTGTTGTAAAAATTGAATCGAATCGGACGATTTGACTGTTCCAACCATGAACTGGTTCGCTAGCCGGCTTATCCAAAACTTCCGCACATAACCGACAAGAATCAATCAGAATCAACAATTAAATAGCAGAACCGTGAATGGTTTGTTTTTTTATAAACCACTCAATTATAATATTGATCAACTTATGATTTTAGATTTTCATCAAATGGCTAGAAATTAAAAAATTTAGATTAAAAATTGAAAAAATAATTAAAATATTATGTCTTAAATTTTTGTCTTAGAAACATATTCAACAGATTCAATAGTGAAGAGTCATAATCTAGAATATTGTAAATTGAATTGGTGAAAATAGCATTATTACATAATTATTATATCATTTAAATCATTTTAATATGTTGAGATCTTTCTACCAATAATAGCTGAAGAAGTAGATATCTTCCCCTTCATCTCTTCATCCTTACGNAAATGGTTTGTTTTTTATAAACCACTCAATTATAATATTGATCAACTTATGATTTTAGATTTTGATCAAATGGCTAGAAATTAAAAAATTTAGATTAAAAATTGAAAAAATAATTAAAATATCATGTCTTAAATTTTTGTCTTAGAAACATATTCAACAGATTCAATAGTGAAGTGTCATAATCTAGAATATTGTAAATTGAATTGGTGAAAATAGCATTATTACATAATTATTATATCATTTAAATCATTTTAATATGTTGAGATCTTTCTACCAATAATAGCTGAAGAAGTAGATATCTTCCCCTTCATCTCTTCATCCTTACGATGGAATTTTCATTCATCATCTCTTCCTCAGGTAGGCTTTCACTAGCTATATGGTACAATCAAGGACTACAATTCTTCGTCAAGTAGAATGTTTGCTACAAAGAATGGTGTTTTAAACAGTCAAGAGAACTGATGTAATGAAAGTCACGCTTTAGTCGCGAGCCATTATATTACTTAATATCATTGTTCTTAAGTGTGACATATTGATATTAGATTATTCATGATTATGGCGACTATTATACAAATAATTAGGATAGTCCATCATACATTAAAGATGTGTCCTTTTTTTTACATCCTCTATCAATTCCTATTCTCTAATCCATGATGTTCTTTCTTTCTCAATTTCCATATATTTAGTTCCTGGTACTTAAATGCCAGAGTGCCACCTTTTCAATAATTAAAATATCAAAAATCCATCATGATCTTCACTTTAGTAATGCAACTGGCAAAACAATTGAACAAAAA
>JXCR01145607.1:150724-162073 GCA_002079205.1 Phalaenopsis hybrid cultivar
AAATTAACCAAACAACATTACCAAGCTTTCCCCATTATATAATGCAAATTCATAGTGCTTTCAGCTTTTATTCTGAAACAAGAAACCTAATTTCCAAATGCTATTTCTCAACTCCAAATCATTCTCTCTTGGCTAGCAAGCTTCAAGGCAACAAATTCTGACGTCCAGATCCGGCTTCGAAAGGAGAAGCCGGGATACAGAAGGGTGACGGGAGCGAGGAAGCAACGACTTTGAACGGAGAATATGTGGCTTCGAACGGAGAAGATCCGGAAGATCCGACTTCAACGGAATAGAGAGAAGAAGATCCGGCTTCGAACGGAGAAGCCGGGATAGGTCTTGCGGATTTGCCTTCGAACGAAGATTCGTCGAAGACGGGAGCGAGGAGATCTGCCTTCGAACGGAGAAGATCCGTTGGGAGAAGATCCGGCCTCCTTCGACTTCGACGGGACGAGAAGAAGATCCGGCTTCCTTCGACGCTGTAGGTCACGGGAGAGGTTGCGGGAGAGTCGAAGGAGAAGGAGAAAGGCCCGTGGCGAAAAAAGGGCAAGTCACGGGCGAAGGGGCATATCCCGTAAAGTTTTATCGCGAAATGCGGACCGCGGGGGTCAGCCCGCGGTCCGCGTGTTTAAGGAATTTAAAAACGCGTTTTTAAATAATTTTTCAATAAGTGCTAACCAAACGGTAGAGCGGCGTTTTGAAAACGCCGCCCGCACTTATAAGCTGCCCCAAACGGGGCCTTAATCTTCTTCTCAAGCTGGTCTACAAAATTTCTCTTAATGTTTATTAGATCTGACAAGCTCCTGAACAATTAAAATTAAATGTAATAGACAAGCAACTTATTTGTGACATCATATGCCATATGTGCTGTTTATTTTAAAAAGTATTTCAGTGAATGAAAATGAATATATCCTAGTAACATAACACAAGGGAAAAAAAAAAAATTGAACTTTTGATATCATTTCTCATGTAATTTAACAAATTCTAGAAATATAAGAAACAAAATTATCAATCCAAAAAGTCATGTATTCTGAAAGCCATCTTCTTTTTTTTTAAAAAAAAAGCATATAATTTAAAAACATAGTACCTGGCGAGATAATTGCTGATGATAGAGAGCACCAGCGGACTCTTTTGTAACAGGTGATACAATACCAACACTGAGTAGCCAATCTTGCATCTCTTGCTTAGAACCCATCTCCTCTTCATTTGCATTAGCCTGAGCAGCTGAACCAGATAGCAACTTCTGCCTCATTTTCTCAGCTAATGCAACCATCTCTTTAGCTTTACTCTATATAGATATTGATCAACTTTAGCACTTCAAAAAAGATCCTAAAGACAGCTTATAAGAAACATCACTTTCTTGAATAAAATCAGCACGTACCAGATAAAAGAAAGCACTTCATCATTCATGAAATTTGTTGAAAAGTTNCACTTTAGCACTTCAAAAAAGATCCTAAAGACAGCTTATAAGAAACATCATTTTCTTGAATAAAATCAGCACGTACCAGATAAAAGAAAGCACTTCATCATTCATGAAATTTGTTGAAAAGTTGATATTTTTAGTTGTTGAAGTATCTAATATGCAAATCACATAAGATAACCAAAGGACGTCCATATAACATAGAGTGAATACAGGCCAGGATAAACCTAGGTTTCAAACCATATTCCCAAGAAACTAGTGACCAGATATTATGATTTTCATCCAGCATCTCCAAGAAAAAAAAACATTTTTTCCAAAATTCAAAATAATTACAATGAATGAATATTGAAAATTTATGCTGGAAATACNATTTTCCTTTAGATCCGTGACATCCTCTAGTGTTTCCTCCTTTGGACTCCAAAACAAAAATATTCCAAATTTGAACCAATCTCATTCACACTTCTTAGTTCAATATCTTTGAAATGTCATTATCATTTGAGCTCATTGAAGATAATTTTTCTTGATTTTATTGAGAGTATTCTCAGGTAACTTCAGTTACCTAAGATGTAATTAACTNATTTCATCTAAACTATGAAAATAATGGAGTCAGTTTGACTTCATCTTTTTCAAAACCCAACTTTTTAAACGTCGTTCCGAAGCGGGCAATGGAATTTCAATTCTGATGACCGACAGCTTCTTAGAAGTTTAGAAAATGAAGTTGAACTCGAAGAAACTATTAAATACGACAAACGCTATGGTAAAATGCATACAAAGAAATTTATATTGCAATCTAAAAGAAAATTACAAACAGCAACATAAAGTAGAAAAACTATTCTTCTAGGGTACAAGAATGTTTTGTTTGTGAGAGAGAGAAAAAGAGAACTTACATTAGCTTACAAAACATAATGACCATACATCTAACTTAAGCTTAAATAATATAAAATGGAACATCACTATTTGTACTTGGCATTTATCATCATCATAAATGGCAGCACAAACAGGCTTATCGTAACAATATGCAGTAAACTTAGGAATTTTTTTCTATAAAATAAAAAAGCCCGTGCTCATCACATGACGGTTTATTCAATACAGGTTATAGAAAAGAATTGATGTACATAATAATCTATTTGACTTGTAAAGAAACCATTTCCTGAGACGAAGACATGACATTGAGGTGACAGTGAAGTCAACCCAACCCTTACTATGAGACAACCTTCTTAATCTTCTTCTCAAGCTGGTTTACAAAATTTCTCTTAATGTTTATTAGATCTGACAAGCTCCTGAACAATTAAAATTAAATGTAATAGACAAGCAACTTATTTGTGACATCATATGCCATATGCGCTGTTTATTTTATATAGTATTTCAGTGAATGAAAATGAATATGTCCTAGTAACATAACACAAGGGGAAAAAAAAATTGAACTTTTGATATCATTTCTCGTGTAATTTAACAAATTCTAGAAATATAAGAAACAAAATTATCAATCCAAAAAGTCATGTATTCTGAAAGCCATCTTTTTTTTTAAAAAAAGCAAATAATTTAAAAACATAGTACCTGGCGAGATAATTGCTGATGATAGAGAGCACCAGCGGACTCTTTTGTAACAGGTGATACAATACCAACACTGAGTAGCCAATCTTGCATCTCTTGCTTAGAACCCATCTCCTCTTCATTTGCATTAGCCTGAGCAGCTGAACCAGATAGCAACTTCTGCCTCATTTTCTCAGCTAATGCAACCATCTCTTTAGCTTTACTCTAAATAGATATTGATCCACTTAAGCACTTCAAAAAAAATCCTAAAGACAGCTTATAAGAAACATTACTTTCTTGAATAAAATCAGCACGTGCCAGATAAAAGAAAGCACTTCATCATTCATGAAATTTTTTGAAAAGTTGATATTTTTAGTTGTTGAAGTATCTAATATGCAAATCACATAAGATAACCAAAGGACGTCCATATAACATAGAGTGAATACAGGCCAGGATAAACCTAGGTTTCAAACCATATTCCCAAGAAACTAGTCACCAGATATTATGATTTTCATCCAGCATCTCCAAGAAAAAAAAAACATTTTTTCCAAAATTCAAAATAATTACAATGAATGAATATTGAAAATTTCTGCTGGAAATACGAAGTGTAAGCAAGAATATGCCATCAAACTCTAGCGTAAAACAAATGGAAAATATCTGTAAAGCGAGAACAAATTCAATTTCAATCTAAACAGATGAAAAAATATTCTTCATTACAAATAGAGATAATGTTTGTAATATGATGCTTCTTTGAAATTAAATAAACTGCAATTCATATATTCTCAATACTCCTTGAGAAGACTATGTCAATATAGAGCTATCTTATTTAATGTTTTACATAAATCATTTTTCTTGGGACCAACTTTTTAATAATGAAAATCCTTATGCAACATGTAAGGACTTTCTCTTTTCAACTACTCCTACAATAGCCTATTGTTATAGACGCAAGCTATTTCATGTATGGCGATTTGGTCGTTATGCACATCAATATATTCCAGTTCTGATTCTAGTAGACCAACAATTATACATGGAATATGCAATGTGAGAAACCTAACTTCTAGTACCTTCTACGGAGAAGATAGAAGGAAAATATTTAGAAATTTAAATTCTTATAGGACTGAAATCACCAGTAGCAAGATGAGCGAACAATAGCTACCTATCAAATCTTCAAAAAATAATACATGAAACTGTTTCTCCTTGTTTGAGAATATATCTCAAAAAACAAAACAATGTAACGAGTGAATCAGAGCTACCCAGACTCCCAATACTTGACTAGATTTGTTCTTCTCTCTCTTAAAAGTCAAAGCATGTTGGTTCTCAGAAAGGCTTTCATTTCATGTTAAAACACGAATGTGGATTAGAAATACATACTGGGCACCCCATTAAATTAAGAAAGGAAATTGTAAGGATGGGCCTATTTTCTATTAACCAATCCAACATGAAACTCGGTTTATCTTCTCTATAAAATAGATTAAGAACAGAGTTTAGAGTTCTAGTGCGGCAAATGAAAGCTACTTCAATTAAAACTTGATTACTTCATTGCTCCGTTATATGCTTAGCACCATGTATTATATAATAAAATTAATAACTAGTAGCAGAACTAGAATTTGAAGTTGGGAGAGGTTGCAAAATTTCTATAATATATATAATTGCACTGAAACATACATGATTGCAAAAGGATTTAATAATAAAATTTTCATATTACATATAACCACATAGGGTTTTAGCAAATCCCATGGTTCCACAAACAATTGTAGAAACAACATCACAGTAATAACAATCAATAATTGAAATGAAAAGATTAAATACAATGTCATAGTAATAATAATCAATAATTTTATGACCGAAAGCAGCCATGATGGGCTAGCAGAAGTTCAAGCAAGTATAGCGGGCATTTTATCGACCAATTCATCAAGAGATCCAATCCAACAAACAGGTGAGTACAAGTTGATGGATCTAAATAGTCGAGTACAAATTGCCAAGTATGAGCTATTGGGCAAGGATATCCTAACACAAGTAGCTCAATTATAGGAGGTCGCATAGCAATTCCCGACCCTAGAGTCACCTAGAGACTTCAAATGTCTCGTGAGATCATAATCTATTCACCCAAAGNTTTCTTAATCTTCTTCTCAAGCTGGTCTACAAAATTTCTCTTAATGTTTATTAGATCTGACAAGCTCCTGAACAATTAAAATTAAATGTAATAGACAAGCAACTTATTTGTGCATCATATGCCATATGTGCTGTTTATTTTAAAAAGTAATTCAGTGAATGAAAATGAATATATATCCTAGTAACATAACACAAGGGAAAAAAAAAATTGAACTTTTGATATCATTTCTCATGTAATTTAACAAATTCTAGAAATATAAGAAACAAAATNTAATCATAGTCTAATTATAATTTATAAAAAATACCCCTATTTTTATAGGAGAAGAATTAATGTACAAAGAACGATTGATTGAACCATTATTCTAAGAAAGAACACATTGCATTCCACTAATCTCTTCTCTCAAGCTCATCATTTTTCTTGAGGTGTGAAGGCACAAACAATACAGGATTAAGCAATAATCAATAATAAATGAATACAAATAATGAGACGAACAAAATTGTGGGTAGCGCTAAATTTAAGCCATTTTAAAAGAACAAACTGTGAACAAATCATCAGCTTTATGTTCAACTTTAGCATGCTTATATCACGCTTAGGCGGTGTTTGGTAGCATAATGTAAACAGGATTTAGCATGGATTTAGAGTAAATCCAACCAAACATAAAAAAAAAATATTAAATCCAACGCTCCTTTAAATCAATTTTTTCAAATTCTATCTTTTCTACCTACGTTTTGTCTCTTTTAAAACGTAAATATGGATTTACCAAATCCATTGTGAGGCAGATTTAAGAATTTCTTCTGTCGTCGCACAAAGTATCGGATTTAAACAACAACAACAAACCTTTATCCCACTAAGTGGGGTAGGCTACATGAATCATTTTTCTCCATTGCATCCTATTGAGTGTCATATTTCATTTAATTCTAATAAATTAAGATCGTATTTTATACAATATGCCCAAGTCTTTCAAGGTCTGCCTCTATCTTTATTAACATAAGTCGAATCTAAAAAAATATACTTTACTAATGGAATCATCAAATGGTCGACGTTTAATGTGACCAAACCACCTAAGATGACTCTCTCTAATTTTTTCCGCCACTAGAGCTACACCAACACTATCACGGATATATGAATTTCGCATTTTGTCTCTAAGTGTAAAGTCACTCATCCACCTAATCATTCTCATCTTGACAACACTTAACTTAGTTTATGCTTCTCTTTTAAAGGCAAACATTCAGAGCCACAGAGCATTGCATGTCTCACCACCATCATATAAAATTTTCCTTTCAGTGTAAGGGGTGCATTTCTATCACACAATAGACCCGAAGCATTCCTACACCTCAGCCAACCAACTTGAATTCTACTAATAATATTCGCATCTATATCACCATCTCTTCGAGCAAATAGAACTGAGATATCCAACGCGTTCACAACATTTTAATAATTTGATCACCCATGATTACAATTTTATCACTAGAGCTACTACTACTAAAATTACATTCCATGCATTCAGTTTTAGTTCTACTCAAACGAAGGCCTTTAAGCTCCAATGTAGACCTCCATAATTTAAGTTTTTCTTGGGCTTTCTCACTTGTCTTAGCCACGAGAAGGATATCATCAAAAAAAAGCATACACCAAGGTACATCTGCTTGTAAATGTCCAGTAAAAGCATCCATAACTAAAGCAAAAAGATATGAGCTTAATTATGATCCCTGATGTAATCCAACAAAAATGGGAAAATATTTGGTCAATCCTTCTTTTGTTCGAACACAAGTAACATCTCTAGTATACATATCTTTAATGACTTGAATGCAAGTCATATCCATATCTTTCTTCACAAGAACTCTCCAAAGGATATCTCTTGGAACTTTATCATAAGCTTTTTCTAAATCAATAAAAATCATATATATATCCTCTTTATTATCTTTGAATTTCTCCATCAAACCTCTCAATAAATATATAGCTTCCATAGTAAACCTGCCCGACATAAATCCAATTTGATTATGAGAAATCTTAACCTATGTTCAATTACCCTCTCCCGCAATTTTAAAGTATTGACATATCAACTTAATTCCTCTGTAATTTGTACACTCTTGTGCATCCCCTTAATTCTTAAAAATGGGGACCAAAATACATTTCCTCTACTCCTCAGGCATCTTTTTAGTATTTAAAATAATATTAAAGAGTTTAGTAAACCAAGAAACTCCAAATGCCTTATACATTTCCACACTTCAATTGGGATATCATTAGTCTCTACAGACTTTCCACCCCTGGTCCTACATAGTATCGAATTTGAAGGATTTGATAAATCTTATTTAACTAATTTCGGGTTGCAGCCAAACACCATAACATTCTGCAAACAATATCACTTAAAAGGCATATAGAGAGTTTCTAGACACAAATGAACACTAGGAACGCCAAAAAGTACATAAAACATGGCGTACCATCAAAGCATTGAGGTCCTGGAAAGCATCCTGNTTACTCAAACGAAGGCCTTTAAACTCCAATGTAGACCTGCATAATTCAAGTTTTTCTTGGGCTTTCTCACTTGTCTTAGCCACGAGAAAGATATCATCAGCGAAAAGCATACACCAAGGTACATCTGCTTGTAAATGTCCAGTAAAAGCATCCATAACTGAAGCAAAAAGATATGAGCTTAATGATGATCCCTGATGTAATCCAACAAAAATGGGAAAACATTTGGTCAGTCCTTTTGTTCGAACACAAGTAACATCTCTAGTATACATATCTTTAATGACTTGAATGCAAGCCATATCCATATCTTTCTTCACAAGAACTCTCCAAATGATATCTCTTGGAACTTTATCATAAGTTTTTTCTAAATCAATAAAAATCATATATATATATATCCTCTTTATTATCTTTGAATTTCTCCATCAAACCTCTCAATAAATGTATAGCTTCCATAGTAAACCTGCCCGGCATAAATCCAAAATTGATTATGAAAAATCTTAACCTATTTTCAATTACCCTTTCCCGTAATTTTAAAATATTGACATATCAACTTAATTCCTCTATAATTTGTACACTCTTGTGCATCCCCTTAATTCTTAAAAATGGGGACCAAAATACATCTCCTCCACTCCTCAGGCTTTTTTTTAGTATTTAAAATAATATTAAAGAGTTTAGTAAGCCAAGAAACTCCCAAATGTCGTATACATTTCCACACTTCAATTGGGATATCATTAGTCTCTACAGACTTTCCACCCCTTGCCCTACATAGTATCGGATTTAAAGGATTTGATAAATCTTATTTAACGTAATTTCGGGTTGCAGCCAAACACCATAACATGCTGCAAACAATATCACTTAAAAGGCATATAGAGAGTTTCAAGACACAAATGTAGACTAGGAACGCCAAAAAGTACATAAACATGGCGTACCATCAAAGCATTGAGGTCCTGGAAAGCATCCTGCAAGCTCTTATCCGTGCTCTCCCACANTAAGATACAAATGTACACTAGGAACGCCAAAAAGTACATAAAACATGGCGTACCATCAAAGCATTGAGGTCCTGGAAAGCATCCTGCAAGCTCTTGTCCGTGCTCTCCCACATTTCCTGCTCCTTCCTCAAAATACCCGCAACACCAACCACCGCCGTTCTCACTACGCTCGTTCCCTCTCCCGAACCGCTGGCCCTAAGCTCCCCCACAGCCTCACTTCTTTTCGCTTCCTCCACCTCCCACGACCTTGACTTCAAAACCTCCCATAACTTCCCGTAAAACGCTTCCGGATCACTCTTACCACCTCGCATCACGATTGTAATCACCACCGACGTCGTTCCCTGGCCACCGATGATCTTTCCATCCTTACAAGCAGAAACCTGGATTCGAATCCTAGGGCTAGCGAACACGCTTTTGATGGATTTTTTTGGAGGAAAGGCATGGATTACTGAATCGAGGGGAATAGAGTGGGCGAAGCGGGACGTGTCGTTGATCCATAGCAGGCGGTGGGAGGTGAGGATGAGGAGGCCCGAGCGGAGCGGCGAAAGAGAAGGATTCTCGTCGGCCTGGAGGTCGATGGATGAAAGGAAGAGGCGTTCAACCTCGCCAGGGAAGAGTACTGGCCGGCCGGAGGCGGTGAGATCAACCGGCGGGAGCCAAGCACCGGCGGCCATGGCGAAGGAGTTATCAACGCGGTAATAATCGATTTGCTTTGAGACGACGTTTTGGTGGAAAATTATTCTTTCAGACTCTTATGTTTACGTTAAGAGAACCATTTAGAATCCAACTAATGTTAAAAAAAAAAATATCTATCTTTAAAAAATATTTCTCCAATGTTATAGGGATGTTATTATGTATTATTTAAGTGTTATTAATGCGTTATTATAAGAAAAGAAATACTCCCAATAACATAATAACACCTGAATAACAGACAATAATACCTGAATAATACGAAATAACACGGGAGGAATATTCTCTTGTGTTACCGTGTAAATTTTATTTTATTTTTTGTCAGCAGTAAACGAGTCCAGCTTGAGGGAGCTCAGGCTTGGCTTGTATTCTGCTCGTTCGAAATTATTCGTGTTCGAAATCGGCTCGTGTTTGAAAACGGCTCGTGAAGAATGTGTTCATGTTTGCATCGATTTAAATATTTGTATTCGTGTTTGGCTTGAAATTGGCTCGTTAAAATTAAACTGAAAAAATAGATTTAGAGTGTTGGATTCGAATCTGAATCAAATGAACGCAAAACAAAATACATAACCACATTACCACGAGAGTAATTACAATTTAAATTTAGATATAAATATATATAATATAGTATTATATAAATAATATGTGTAATATAATTTTATATAAATAATTATATAATTTTTTTTTCAAGCTAAAACGAGCCGAACACGAGCGAACAAAGAGTTGTTCGTGTTCGGCTCGTTTATAATTCGAGCTTTAAAAACTTGTTTGTGTTCGACTAGTTTATTTAATGAACGAGTAGAACATGAGTTATTCACGGACAACGAGTTTTTTTTACCGCTCTAGTGATTTCATTAAACTTCCAATTGTTCTCTACGTTAGAAGTTCTGACAGAATAATTTTTTCGTTTTTGTAGAAAGGTTCGAACCGTAGAAACCTGTTTGGGGGATATTATTATTATTATTATTTGTTCTGATAATTACATGCACATCATTTGAAATAACAATATTCATAAAATTAAAACGAGTAATTTTTTATCATTTATCGATGTCACAATCAATATATTAAAAATTTAATAAAAATGGAAATTTTGAGTTAAAAATTTATCATGTATTTTGATAATTGAGTGAGAATTTAAAAAAATGAATGGAAAGGAGTATTAAATTTATAAATAACAATATTGGAGTGCTACATATTTAATTTATTTTTTGTTCATTTTTTTTAAAAAAACTGGTTTATCAAATTTTGTAATTTCCTTTTTTTAAACCAGTTAAATTCATTAAAGTGAAAGGCAATAATGTCTGAGTTAATTATTAATTTTAATGTGCCCTAGTGCATGCACATTAATTAAAAATTAAAAATGCTAAAATATGAGAGAATTTTACTTCTATAAATTTTAATAGTGTTGTTCCATAAATAAATTTTATAATTTGGCATGAATCTCGATATATTTTTAAATATGAAACATTTTATATTCAAATTAAAGATTATTCAAGGCTCTGATTTCAACAACTTTATAGTTAAACTAAAGGTCTTGACAAGACGAACCTGATGATGCAAAAATTGTTTCAATCTCAGTTCAAGTCTAAATTAAGTCATTAAAGTGTATTTGGAGGCTTCAGATCATTAATTAAATTATCAAATTGAACTCCAAATTTAACATGATTATAGGCAAATAGAGCATCTCGATGAGAGGAATTCAACGAGCATAAACTTGCTTAATTGTGAGTTCATTAAAGCCTTCAAATCATTAAAAAGCCCCAATGATTAAGGGGGGTCAATATTGGTCATCCAATTAGATGTTTAGAGGAGGTATTCGCCAAATGACCAAAATATCTCTCCCTTATAGGTGATAAATAAACATCCTCTCCTGACTTGGAGAGGGGAGGGGAATGGGTTGAATTTTAGTGATGTTCTTGGGTAAAGGTCCAACGATATCTTTTGGCTTCTGTAGCAGCCACCACCATCGTTCACCCACGGTCAACACTGTCAGCCCCCCCTCCTGTTTGTTGTTGTTGGTAAACTCTACTTGCTAACGACATATGTTAAATAAGATGTAATGAATCATGTCATTTTGATGCCCAGGTGATATATATATATATATATATATATATATATATATATATATATATATATAT
>JXCR01145607.1:162942-177018 GCA_002079205.1 Phalaenopsis hybrid cultivar
TGAAGAAACCTTCTTAGGACTACTTGAAAATTGTGTATGAAGAATGTAGGAATCTTAGAATGAGATTATCTAAATTTTATGTGAGGCTCAACAACCAACTGTTCTGCATGCTAGAGCACATTGCTACCTCAAAATTCATTGACCAGAGGTGCACAATTGACACTCCCTCCATGCATTGAAGTTCCCCTTCATGAAGTTGAACTACTGGACACTGCTAGCTCTATACATCCACCTCCCATCATAAAGCCTCTAATACGTGTGGATATTGTAGTTTGACCTCATGTAATTTATGACAAATCATGACTTCTAGTATGCGAAGAGTTCCCTATGATGGATGGAAGATATTTATCACTTGACATGGTTCTCAAGAGTCTTCTCTATTAGCCAAGACTTTCATTCAACACTATATTCCAACTGGGTTTAAGCTTTCAAGTGTTGATTCTTATCAAGGATGTCTCACCAATGTGAACACGTTGATCACTTCAGAACTGTCATGCATATACAAAGAGTCTCTGATGCACTCCCTTGTCAATTTTTTCCTATGAATTTAAAGGCCAAGCATATAGTTGATTTTATTCTTTCTTAATGGAAAACATTCATATTTTTTATGAGCTTCTAAAGTGTTTATGGAGCAATTCATCTTAAATTGAAGGATTATCAAAGATCCCTTTCACCTATTCGGGATTTACCAAAGTGAGGGTTGCCGCTAAAGGACTATTTCCGATTCTCCATTGAAACTTGTTAAATCCCAAAAGTAGATATAGAGTTACTAAGATGTATGTCCTTGGGGGGACTATATCCTGTGCTTTCTACTCTTCTTTGATGCAGGAGATTCATTATTTTGAGAAATGAATTGCTACTGGTGAAACTATTACTACAAATAAAAATTAAATTGAGAGGTGTTGACCTCACTTTTGGTTGAGGTCTAGAAACTCTTTGGTAGCCTGGGTCTAGCCATAGGACTTTCCTATTGACTAGTATTAGAAAACTAGAAAAGGTACCCCACCATTAGAAATTCAAAAAACTCCTATTTTCTCAACTTGAAATTCCACNTAAATAAAAATATATTCTGATTATGAGGAGACTACTTCTTTCCAAATATATAAAGGACTATATTTTTATAGAGCGATGCCCTTTGAGCTAAAAAATGTTAGTGTTATATGCTAGTGTTTGAAGAAAAAGATTTTTAAAGACCTCATCATACATACTAAGGAGGTTTATATCAATGATATATTGGTTAATGGCTTGGAAATCTCTCTACGTAGTCCCAACTTGAAAAAAAATATTTTCATCAATTTTGGGAGTATCACATACATCTCATCCTAGTCAAATGTGCTTCAAAGTCACATAAGACAAGTATTTCAAATTTACAGTCATTCACCATAAAATAGAGGTGAATCCTCATAAAATTAATGCGCTTAAGCATGTGATGCCTCCCAAAAATATAAAAGAGATAAAAAATTTAAATGGAATGATAGTTACGCCATCTCATGTTCTGTCAAGATTAAGAGACATATATCGTGCATTCTTTAAGATACTGAAGGATGTTTGAAATATTAATTTTTAGCAAACAAATGAGTGTCAAGTTGTTTTTTATCGGCTCAAAATACACTTGGCATAACTTCCTATGTTATTAAAACTATTACAAGGCGGGATGTTGTGTCTCTGTCTTGCACTATTTTTGTATAAAATAAATTTAGCCTTGATTAGGAAGGAATTGAAAATTCAACGCCTCGTTTACTATGTTAGCAATATCTTTTTCAACACAAAAANTCATTGACTATCGTTTGTCTTCCTTGCTTATCATTATTAATAAACTTTACTTGCTAATATCATATCTCAAATATAGTGTAACAAATAATACCACATTGAAGATCCGACAAAAATTACTTATGACCACCATTTTCAAAATATGATGATTTTTTTAGACATTTTAAGTTTTCTTTATATTGTATACGAGTAACTGTTATATTTGTAACCTTGCTCTCCCGGTTGTGGAAAAATAGTGTATCTTTGTACTTACATGCTTATATTGGATTACTTCGTCAAGGCTAGACCTCATGCTTTTTTCTTTTTCTAATATTTTCTCAAATAAAAATTTTGGTTCACCCTCTTACTACTTTCAAATTATTTGTGTGCTAGATCTTCATACAACGCTAAGACATTAATTTATCACTCTACCACACGAATCTTATGACACACAACAATTTGACATTGTTTATGGGAAATGAAGTCACGTTGATAGAAGTATGCACTTCATTGATGGCTAACAAGTGCAATACACACGATTTTTGCTCTAATATCCATCATTCTAGGGTGCAATCTCGAATTCTGGAACATCAAGTCTCTACTCTATTTCCTAATGATTCACATCATTTTGCTAGTGAAGAAACCTTCTTAGGACTACTTGAAAATTGTGTATGAAGAATGTAGAAATCTTAGAATGAGATTATCTAAATTTTATGTGAAGGTCAACAACCAACTGTTGTGCATGCTAGAGCACATTGCTACCTCAAAATTCATTGACCAGAGGTGCACAATTGACACTCCCTCCATGCATTGAAGTTCCCCTTCATGAAGTTGAACTACTGGACACTGCTAGCTCTATACATCCACCTCCCATCATAAAGCCTCTAATACGTGTGGATATTGTAGTTTGACCTCATGTAATTTATGACAAATCATGACTTCTAGTATGCGAAGAGTTCCCTATGATCGATGGAAGATATTTAGCACTTGACATGGTTCTTAAGAGTCTTCTCTATTAACTGAGAGTTTCATTCAACGCTATATTCCAACTGGGTTTAAGCTTTCAAGTGTTGATTCTTATCAAGGATGACTCACCAATGTGAACACGTTGATCACTTCAGAACCGTCATACATATACAAAGAGTCTCTGATGCACTCCCTTGTCAATTTTTTCCTATAAATTTAAAGGCCAAGCATATAGTTGATTTTATTCTTTCTTAATGGAAAGCATTCATATTTTTTATGAGCTCCTAAAGTGTTTATGGAGCAATTCATCTTAAATTGAAGGATTATCAAAGATCCCTTTCACCTATTCGGGATTTACCAAAGTGAGGGTTGTCGCTAAAGGACTATTTCCTCTGAATCTCCATTGAAACTTGTTAAATCCCAAAAGTAGATATAGAGTTACTGAGATGTATGTTCTTGGGGGGACTATATCCTGTGCTTTCTACTCTTCTTTAATGTAGGAGATTCATTATTTTGAGAAATAAATTGCTTCTGGTGAATGAATGAGTATGTGAATTTTAACACATCATTAATTCTTAAGTGGTCAAATAATAAGTATTGTTTGACACATCACGTGTATGTGATAGTTTATTTCCTCATTAATTCTTAAGTACTTTAAATTTAATTCTAAAGTGGTCAAAATTGAGTATTGTTTGACACATCACGTCAAACATTAACAAATCATTAAACCAAAACTATCTTAATTCATTATTTCCTCAACCTTAGAGATGTGAATCTTCGTCAAAGAATGAGTATGTGTTGTTTAACACATCACGTGTCAACATCCTAATGGCAATTTATGATAAGAAAATTCTTAAGTGGTCGCCTGTGTTGAGACCAAATATGGGGAAGTCATAGTCATTATACTACACCCTATTTTAAACTCCAATAGGATATTTAAAGGTCAATCAAACAAGGATATTTAGACTAATTCATTCAAAGCAATATCCCTTGCACCAATAATGCCCCTATTGAGGGGTAGAAAGCCTAAAAGCAATAGTAGGAGAATTGTTTAACTATTGGTATAATTACAAAGATCATCGGAGGACCATTGATATTCAAGCAAGTTATTCTCACTAATGAAATTTCTTGTCAACTACTCCATCTTTTTTTATGAATTGGATCTTGTGAGGGTTCAAACCCCTCATCAAGGTCCTCTTATTATAAGCGTCATAATTGGTGACCCTTAATATAACATAAAGAGAATTTTGATTGATGGAGAGACCTATATTGATGTTTTATTTTATTCAACTTTCCATGGTTTGAGGTTAATTAGGGAAAAACTGTCACATGCTCATGAGCCTCTATATGACTTTAATAATCAATCAATGAATGTTGAGTGGACAATCACTCTCCATATTGAATTGAGAGTTTTCCCTCATCAAAAGACTCACATGATACAATTCATTACTTTCAAGTTAGAACTAACATATGATGCCATCTTCGAAAGGCTTCTCTAGTCAGTCTTTGGGTCTGTAATTTATTATCACACCTTCGGATAAAAAATTTCCAACATCTACCTTTATTCGGAAGGATAAAAATAGCACAATCATGCTACCTCAGACAAGCTCAATCGTGATCGTTAAAGAATCTCTGCATTGAGACTTTAGACCTCTAAGATGAAGTTATATCTTAGTGAGTTTTGCTAGTTGAAGATTTGATCTATCTTCTTATCAAAGGTACCCCTCATGGAAAGTGTAGCTTGGATATTTATTATCATATGAACAAAAGTGGGAGTATGTGAGTTTTAGTTGCAAAAATCAAGACTTGTTTGTGTAGAGTCTGGTAAATGTGCCCGAAATTGATTCTAAAGTAATTATGCTTTATCTAAAGATCAACCCCACATATAAATCGATCATCCAAAAGAAGCAAAAATTTGTGCCATAAATCCAACAAATAATTAAACAATAAGTCGATAAGCTCTCTTCCAAGCTAATTTGTTATGGGATGTGCATCATCCCACTTAGCTTGCAAACATCGTTATGGTGAAGAAGGCTTCTAAAGCATAGAGGACTTGCATCGACTATTCTGATTTTAACAAAGCTCGTCTTTTTCTTCCTCCAAATAGGTCAATTAGTTGATGTTGTTTCTGGACATCAAATGTTTAACTTCATGATTGTTTATTATAGTTACAACTAAATAAAAATATATTCTGATTATGAGGAGGCTACTTCTTTCCAAATATATAAACGACTATATTTTTATAGAGTGATATCTTTTGAGCTAAAAAATGTTAGTGTTATATGCTAGTGTTTGAAGAAAAAGATTTTTAAAGACCTTAACAGACATACTAAAGAGGTTTATATCAATGATATATTGGTTAATAGCTTGGAAATCTCTCTATGTAGTCCCAACTTGAAAAAATATTTTCATCAATTTTGGGAGTATCACATACATCTCATCCTAGTCAAATGTGCTTCAAAGTAACATAAGACAAGTATTTCAAATTTATAGTCATTCACCATAAAATAGAGGTGAATCCTCATAAAATTAATGCACTTAAGCATGTGATGCCTCCCAAAAACATAAAAGAGATAAAAATTTTAAATGGAAAGATAGTTATGCCATCTCATGTTCTGGCAAGATTAGGAGACATATATTGCACATTCTTTAAGATATTGAAGGATGTTTGAAATATTAATTTTTAGCAAACAAATGAGTGTCAAGTTATTTTTGATCGGCTCAAAATACATTTGGCTTAACTTCCTATGTTATTAAAACTATTACAAGGCGGGATGTTGTGTCTCTGTCTTGCACTATTTCTGTATACAATAAATTTAGCCTTGATTAGGAGGGAGTTGAAAATTCAATGGCTTGTTTACTATTTTGGCAATATCTTTTTTAACACAAAAAGTCATTACTCATTGATTTATAATATATCTCTAACACTCATATTCTTGGCGAGAAAATTAATTTTGTATCTTCAAGGCCATACTATTGGTGTTTACACAAACCTCTATTTAAAAGTTATCTTGCAAAAGCTAAAGTCATCGAGAAGTCTAATAAAAAGTTCCATGGAATTAAAGGATTTTTAGATTAATTTATTATCAAGATCCAACTAAAGAATTTAATATTAGACCTTGATAGTGTTTTGGAGTATAGATTTTATCTCTCATAACCAAGACATTTTGGAGTATAAATTTTATCTGAAATATCTTACAAAAGGTAACATCACTGAGTATGAAGCTTTTATCATCAAATTAAGTCTTATCATCGAATGTGAGATTCATGACTTAATCATTTATACTGATTCCCAACTTATAAACTCTTGGTGGATGGGGCTTCAATGTTCATAATCCACAACTCGAACAATATTTTTCCTTGATGAAATTGCTCCTTGTTCATTTTCTAACACATCAGATAATTCACATACTCTAAAAGCAAGCTAATGCTCTATTTAAGTTGGTAACTTCTAAAACTGGAGATTATTACAAGAGGAGACAAATTAAAAATATTTATTTTCCTATTATTTCTAGCCTTTTGGAGATAAAATCTATTAAGAAGATGAATGAACCTTCTTGGATGAATCTTACCATCTCCTACTTTCATAATGGAACACTTCTTGAAGACATGGATGAATTTCTGAAGCAAGAATGGAGTCCTTCAGGTTAGAAGGCAACTAATAAATTTCACCAAGATAATTGATGATCTTTACAAGAGGTCATTCACTAGGGCATATGTTGATGTTGACTACACATTGAGAGAGGTTCACACTAGGAAATGTGGTGAACACTTAAGAGAGAGATTCCTTACTCTCAAGATAATAGGACATGGGTATTACTAGCCAATAATGAAGCAAGACGCAATGAAGTTCACCAGAAAATGCAAAAGTTACTAATTTTATTTTAGTTTCACACACATGCCACTAGTAGAGCTTACATCTCTCCAAACCCCTCAATCATTTGCCTAATGGAGGGTATATATCATGGAAATTTTTTCTATGGTCATAGAACAATGAAATCTTGTGATTTTAGCCGTTGATTACATTACTAAATGGGTAGAGATAGAGCCCCTAACCAGAATTACTAAAGCAAATACCAAATAGCTTGTTTGGAAGAACATCATTTGTTGCTTTGGAAATCCTACAAAGATCACTACTGATAAAAGAACTTAGCTCATCTAAAAGGTCTTTAAATATTTTTGTAAGAATATCCATATCTAACTGCTACATATGGTTGTAGCTCATCTCTAAACAAATGGTCAAATCAAGGTAACCAACAACACCATAATAAAGGAGCTAAAAGCTCACCTCGGGAAGGGTGAGGATTGGGCTGAAGATTTCCATAATGTTCTTTGGGCTTATCACACCATNTCTTTTGATTACTTAATGTGATGATTAAAATTCAGATCTTCATTTACTTTTCATCCTGGCCAAGTGAAATGTTAAAATGTGTTGTGAACCATAATGACTCGTGAGAGCTATGGTGGAATCAACTAGGTTAGTCATGTTGAGTTGTGGACATGTGNTGATAGAATTTGGATCTTATCCTAGAAACTCATGAACTGGCTCTTTTCAAAGTTGATCCATACCACCAGAGGGTAACTTGCTACTTTAATAGAAGAGTAAAACCTTGGCTTATCTCTATTGAGAACTTGGTTTTACAAAGTCTTAAGGTTGTTAGAAGAGGCCCCTAATGTAACAAACTTCACCCCTCTATGAAGGTTTCTACACGATCACAATCACGATCAAGTGTGTAATGTTCAAGCTAAAAAAAATGGATGCGAAGGCAATTTTTTGAACATTAAATGTATAAATCTTCAAAGATATTATCATAATATGTAAAATTATACTACTTTGGTCATTATTTATCCTTACTAGTGTTCAGTCATCATATTTTATCTATTTGTTTGCATTTCCATTATGTTTGATTTTCTTACCAAAGTTTGTTGTACTTGATGTTATTTTAGTAACTGAGTGATATTTTATATCTTAAGTATAAAATTTTATTTGAATATAAATTTGATTGCATTCTCTAAAAAAATTAGGACCACTTTACATGCTCATGTGAATAACACCCCTGTTAAGGGGCAATAAATCAAAAATCAATGGTAAAAAGTCATCAAACATCATTTTTTAGTATGGATACAATCATATTTTCAAGAAAAAGTAAAATCCATATCTACTAATGCCCTAGACTCAACAAACACATAATATTTTTTAACATCTCATTTTGAACTTAGTCAATCTCAAAGCGACTTTGATTCATCCTCTTCCAATACAAACTATGGTCGTCAAGAAAATGCTTCAGCTAATAGCCTAGAATTGGTCAATAATTCTCGGTGGATTTCATTTAACCTCTTCCATTATAGGTTGTTATTGCCAAACAAACAATTTTACTAAATAACTAAGGATGTGTCGCAAATCTTTAGTGGATTTTTTTTGTTTCTTTTATTACATGTTATGATCATCAAGCAAATACTATGATTAAAAACCTAAGATAGATTGTACATTCCAATTAAGGGATTTTTTTGTCTATCTCTAATGACACAACCTAAGATCAGTCAACATTGTTCGAGTAACTCCAAAAAAAATTTATAACTTTAAAATCGCTTTGTATTATTTCAATTCACATATGTACTGCAATATAAAAAATGAAGTGACATTAAAAAATGATTGTGCAAAAATATGCACTATTAAAAAGCATAAATGCTACAATGGAAGGTTAAGATCTATAAAACTAAATACACTATCATAAAGTGTAAAGACTATATCAAGCCAAGGGCAAGCTACAAATATAATGACACTGTCACAAAGTGTGAAGGAAAAGCTATCAACACAAACATATAAATACAAAGTATTAATCCATTATAATATTCTCCTCATCAAGGATATAATCCTACAAGTCACTCTCTATTTTCTTGCCTTATGAGCAAGAGGGGGGATCTTCAGAGGCCTTATTGGGAGTAGGTCCCCAATATCAGCTCCAATCCATTGATGCACCACTCAAATCCCCTTTAAAAAGCCTCATATGAATCCCTTCTTGATACATTCCTACTGTAGGTCCTTCACTTCAACATCATATATATGACTATGAGTCTTCTGAGCATAATCCCGAATGATACTTTTGAACTGAATCAAACTCTTAAAATCCCTAACATCCCTCAAAACAAATCCAGTAGCAGCAGCCTTCTTCTCTGACTTCAACTTTTTTCTTCTCCTCAAGAGTAAGTACCTTTGCTCTTAGAGCCTTCAAGCTCCTTGTACTCTGACTAAGGTTAGCGTGTAACTCTACCAGCTCCTCTCGAGTACTCTCTAGATCTCAAAGTTGTAACAAAAGGAAATTCACCATTGTAGACATCTCGATTCTTTAAGTCCACAACTTCTTCAGCTTTAGAACCGTACCATTGCTTATACTCTCTCTAAAGGAATTTAATTGTAACAAATTTGGAGTTCAATTTTGTTAACGAAAAATTGAACTCAACTTCAAGTTTTATCTTGTTCTTCATGTGAAATAAATAATATCATATGTGCAAAAAGGTCTCACAAATTCTTCCACCTGTTGTTACCTAGTGCATGAATGATTTTGTACCCTCTCTAAAATATAAGTTTCTTAAGGATTAGTCGGATCTCTTTTCATCCCACCACTCCTCATACTCTACTCTGGAGCAAGGATCATGCAGTCAATATCCTAGTGAGGCCTTTTCAAAGAGCAGTAGAAGCCAGTTATTGGTATTTTTTCTAAGATTTCTTAAACATTATAGCATAAGATCATTCAGAGTGGATGAAACACCAATCTTGAATAAAAATTTCGCATTCATAAAGTTGCTTATATAATATACCTCAAGTAGTAAATATTTTAGGTCCTGAAATCCAAGCATTTGCAGTATATCATTCAAAGTGGTTTAAGGAGAAGTGGGAATATCCTGTAGTACCCTTTCACATTCACAAATTATCTAATGTTTATATGTAATGAAAATTTTGCTTGACCAATTCCTTATCAAATTCTTCATGAGAATATCTTATTCCTTACTCCCAAAGATTCATGATCATTTGTATCACTAAAAAAATTATTAATTCTGACTTAGATCCCAAGTGTCAACTTAGATCCATGTTTTTTTAAGAAGTTGATCAAACCGACCATGATCATTATCACTCAATATGAAAACTATGAAATGATTACTTTGATTGTCGACAAAGCATCCACAAACTCAGGCACTAAAGAGAACCATAAGCTGATGTGCAAGTTTTCCTTATTAATTCTGATGTGTCCAAGTGGAGGCGAGCATGCTCAATCACTTAGAGTTGGAAACTTCATCACTATTTTGTTTGAAAAGTAGATTTTTTTTTAAATAGTATCACAACATCTTCAGACAGTATCAATTCCACTTCATCAAAGTTTTGAGATCTCAAGGGATAATCAATCATATAAAATGTTCTCCATAAATGGTACTAATAGCCTAGAATATGAGGCAATACTAGCTTAGAAGATAGTGCAATACCCGCCCAAGAGATGGGAAAAACCGGCTTAGAAGATAGGCAACACCAACCTAAGAGATAGGGAGACGCCGGCCTAAGAAATGGAACAACAATAATTTGAAAATGGATCCAACCTATGGAGGAGAGGAGTTCCTTCTCCCTCTCTAAAGCCCTATATATTGACCAAAATTTAGAATATTGACACAAACATGTGAAAATTTTTGCTCCAAAATCATTCACGAGCATACATGCAGGTGAGGAAATGCTCCCACAAATGTGTTCATAAACACACGTGCAGTCATATGCCCGACACTATGGGTCTATATTGACCCAATCGATTGCTTTGACCAACTCTACTAAATCCTAGCCCATGATGCCATGACCTGGTCATTGGCCCACCAACCCATGTTTTCCCTCCAACCCATGACACACAACTGATACTTACCCGGTTCATGCTCTCTACCACACAATTGTGTCATTTGTCATTCTTTAGCCACACTATCTACTATCCTACTACCATGTCACCTATCAGCCCATTTTCATATTGCCTACCATCTTATTGTCATGCTGTCTACTAGCATTCTATTGTGTCGCCCATCGTTGGTTGATGTGTAGAAAAGAATGCTTAATTTCTAATATTATTTTACATATTTTTATGGATGAAATTTCACTTCAAGGAAAAATATTTTCATGTTTTTCTTCCAGATACAACAGGTGTTGGAGGTGGAGCAATGTAGAGGACTGACGCTTATATTTTTACCCCATGGGCACGTAGCTGCCAGTCACTCACCTAACAAACCGAGAGGTTGGCACCTAGGTTCCATTGCAGTGCCTTGGAGTCGCTCCCTTGGGCGCCAATACACCTGTGCAATTTTTAGCAAATTGAGAGACTGACACCTAAGCGTCTGCCCTTGGTCGCCTAAGCCCAAACAACTGCTTGAGGCAGTTTTGAGCAGTTTAGGAGCTCAACGTGCTGCAAGAAGGTCGCAGAGTAGTGATTTGTGCTAAAAATAAAGTCTATATAATGGTTATAAAATGAAGAAAGGAGAAGATTGATGATAGTAGGGTTAGGTTAGGTTTAGATTGAGTATATTGGTGAGAATTGAGTTGTAAAGCAAGGGAGAGGTTGTGAGTGTTGTAATCTTGTATTCCTTTTTCCTTTTGAGTTGAGGGGGAAGTATTTAAAAGTAGCAGTAAGCAAAGCTTTTGGCGGAGCATCTTTAGTTGTAAAGAAGAGGAAAATAAGTGATTGTGTATTTCATTTGTTGTCTTTCTTTAAACACATCATTTAGTAGAATTCTCTTGTTTTTAAATGAAGCTTTGCATATGTTCTTCATGCTTGCTGAAGTAATACTCTTTATCTTACCTTGTGATAATTAAGTAGGATGTGTAAGAATTCTAAATGTTGTGAAATTACTTTTGATTACTTAATGTGATGATTAAAATTCAGATCTTCATTTATTTTCATTCTGGCCAAGTGAAATGTTAAAATGTGTTGTGAACCATAATGACTCGCGAGAGCTGAGGTGGAATCAACTAGGTTAGTCATTTTGAGTTGTGGACATGTGGATATGCTTCGTAGGGAGATGCAAATGTTATGGAAATAATTTTGTATGGGTTCAAAATAGGATTTAAGGAATTAAAGTCATTTTAACCAATCTTCTTTATGCACTCGAGGGAAGGTAGAGAGGAGAGATGCTCCTATTTGTCTCTAGCCAAGTTTATAATGTGCACTTTTCATTCCATACATTCCACTTATATCATTGCAAGGGAGGATAGCTTTTGACTCTAATATTTATCAATCTAACACCTAGTTAAGTAGGAGTTTTGTGGTATTTAAACTATACATTTGCTTTAAATACTATAAGATTAGTTTGTAAGACTTTTAACCCAATCTAAATTTTAGGCTAAGAATGAAATCAGTATGCTAGAACTTTTCGTAAGTCTAATTCCCTCGTTCCCTATAGGATTGACATTCCAAGCTCAAAAATTCAATATTATTGATCCGACGCGTACACTTGCTTGAGCCCCAAAAGTGTAGTTGCACTTGGAAGCAGTATCAAGTTTTTGGCATCGTTGCAAGGAGTGACAGTGTATTTAACTTAGGAGAATTTTAGTTAAATATCTAGGTCTTAGATTTGGAAAATATTTAGTGTTAATTGCTTGTGTTTAATTTTTTATTACTATTTTTGAAAAGCAAATAAAAATCATTTTTTTGTGTGTGATTGTGTGTGAATTCTACCTATGAGAGTCTCTAGTTTGTTTTGTATGCACTCAGAAAAAGGTAAAGAATTAATTTTCTCCTATTTGTCACAAAACTACATTTAAATTTAAACACGTTTGATTCCTACACTGATTCTAATCTCATTACAAGGAGAAGGATTTTCATACAATTTGAACTCTTTTACATAAAACTAGTTTAGAAACATTTAGCATTTTCTTTAAGTTTAGAAATAGAATTTGTAGTTATTAGTTACTTATTTATACACATGCAATTTCAACCTTAATTCTTAGATAAGTTACCTGTAGTTTAATTAGAGTTTTACTAAGTTGATAAAAGGAGTTTTTCCTTCCCCGTGGGAGCGATACTTGCGGACTAAGAGAAAGTCCTATATTACTTGAAACGATATGTGCATTTGCGTAGTATCCTTAGTGCGTAAAATTGAATTGTGGAGAAAAGTGAGAATTATTTATTAAATTGCACTCACTCAAGAATTAAGGGTGCAAGCACAAATGGGCAGTGGGAGTCAAGTTTTTGACATCGTTGTCTTGAAGTAATTATACACTAAGAATACCAAAAATTGTGTCAGGATCAGAGGGGCCTCTCTGAACTTAATGTGGGGATGGTCCCTTCTAGGGAGTTCCAGATTCTTGTTGGGGGGGGGTGGGGGGTCATATTATTGGATCTCCATATCTTAGAGTTTCCCCCTGAGTTTTTCACTTTATAATTGGTTATGTTGGTTGCTTTGGTTTTATTCTGGAATTGTTATTTATGGATTATTTAACTGGTGCCTTCCTTCCTTTTAGCTATTTTGATATGGATGTATTTTTGGGTTTTTCTCCATCTCTCATTTCTAATTTTATTATGGTCTGGGTGATGCTCTCTTGATTTTATGCATTGTTTGGTTATACTGGAGATGTTTCATTCTTATTTTTCCATTCTTAGCATTGGAACATTTATCTCCGGAAGGTTTATAGGTGTTATTCCTTGGTAACTTCCCTGAAACTCTTTGCTGGATTTTTTGGATTATTGGGTTGTGCTGGTACAACTTGCCCCCTTTATTTAGTTTTGATCTTCGACTGTATGGTTGGGAATGCTGTGNTTTGGGTTGTGCTGGTACAACTTGCCCCCTTTATTTAGTTTTGATCTTCGACTGTATGGTTGGGAATGCTGTGTGTTCTGCTTGGCCATGTTTATATTGTGTGATCATCTGTTATTCCTGCTTTGTTGGCTTCCTCTGTGTTATTTTCTTTCTATTGTATACTTGTGGTTGTTTCATTTTCTTATATTAATTAGGTTTTTTAGGACTACTTTTGACCCTACTTTTGGAGTATGGTTCCTTGTGTGAAGTTTTTTGTTCTCTGTTAGGAAATGAATTTGATTTTTATATAGTTGTGCTGAAATCTCTCCTACTCCTGTCGGCACTATTTTTGGTGTGGAGTTTGCCCGTAAGAAGCTGTCGGCCATCGGAATTGAAATCCCGTTGCCCGCTTCGGAAGGACGTTAAAAAAAATTTAGTTTTGAAAAAGATGAAATCAAACTGACCCCATAATTTTCATAGTTTAAATGGAAGAGCACTTTACCTCAAATTCTGTATCTATCCCAAAGGATGAATACAAGAATTGAGGGTGAGGCTCGATCAAATAAACTAGAGAAAGTCATGACATCCGTTTGATCTGCGGAA
>JXCR01145607.1:190269-250573 GCA_002079205.1 Phalaenopsis hybrid cultivar
ACTCATTAAAGATATATATATATATATATATATATATATATATATATATATATATATATATATATATATATACTATCTCCTTAGAGGAAGGATTACTACAACAAAAAGCTAATGATAATCATTTCTCTTCTGCTAATCGTAACAGTAATTATTTTCATGCTACCTTTAAGTACAGAAGGAATGTCAACACTATTCTAAAGATTAGAAACTCCTCTAGCGATTATCTAGATAATGAGGAAGATATTGGTAACAACGCTGTGGATTATTTCACTAATCTTTTTATGTCCACTTCTCAGGTTCTTCTGGTCAATGCTACTCTTTTTGATAAGGAACGTGATTATGTCTCTTCTTTCTCCCTAAATGATATACCTTCTGAGCATGAAATTTTTTATGCTTTCAAAGATATCAATCCCAAAGGTCTGGATGGGTTTACTTTCTCTTTTTATGTTTCATGCGGGGATATTATCAAAAAGGAGATCATTACTGTCATTCAAAGTTTTTTTCAAGGTGAGGATCCCGGGAAATATTTTACCTCCTATTTGATTGTGTTGATTCCCAAAGGTTCTGAGAAAACTAGCTGGGATAAATTTAGGCCTATAACACTCACCTTAGTTATCTCTAAGGTCTTAAGTAAACTAATGCTCTCCAAGCTCCAGCCTCTCTTACCTAACATTATTTTGTCTCAGCAGTCGGCTTTTGTTTAAGGCTGTGAAATCACCGATAACATTTTACTTGCCCAAGAGTTAATTAAAGATCTTGATAAGAAGTGTTGGGCTGGTAATATGATTCTTAATTTGGATATTAAAAAGGCCTTTGATACAATTAGTTGGGATTTTATTGTCAATATCCTTATTGCTCGTGTCTTTCAGTAAAATTTCATTCATCTTATCCAAACATGGCTTCACAATAATCACTATAGTGTTTTAGTCAATGGCAATTCCTATGGTTTCTTCTCGGCTCAAAGAGGGATCAAATAAGGTGATCTTCTATCGCCCACAATTTTTATAATTTCTTTTGATTATTTCTCTCATTTGGTTAATGAATTGCAACAAAAGAAGTTATACACTCATTTTCATCTTAGATCCATGGTTCTAGTGAGTCATCTGGCTTATGCTGATGATGTCATTATTCTCTCTAATACTGGTAAAAATACCATTAAGTTGTTGATGAAAGTGCTTGATGAATTTCAACAAACTTATGGTTTATTTTCCAATAAACAGAAGTGAAATCTCTACTTTTGAAAGTATGTTAGTCGCCCCCATTACTAATTGGGCTATCTCTTTCACAGGTTGTCAGTCAGCTACTCTCCCCCTCAAATATTTGGGTGTTAATCTTTTAAGGGGGAGTCGGAAGCAAACTAAATTTGATGAGGTTGTTGAAAAAATCAAGTCTAAAATTGAGGATTGGAGGAATACTTTCCTATCTACTGGTGGCCATCTTACTTTGCTTAAAAGCATTTTAGCTAGCATCCCTATGTATGCTTTGCAAATTCTTCTCATCAAGAAAAGCACTCGAGTTATCCTTGAGAAGATTTTTAATCATTTTATTTGGGCCGAAAATCATTCTAGGAAACACTGGTCCTCATTTAATAAAGTTTGCAAGCCCACTAATGTCGGTGGTCCAGGCTTCAAAAGTCTAAATCATTTATCTGATATTAATATGTGCAAGTTGTGGTTTAAATTTCGCTCTAATGTATCCTTATGGGCAAATTTCCTTCATCATAAATATTATTCTCGTCACCACCCTGTCGTTGTAAAGGGGAAGGTTGGTGATTCTAAAATTTGGAAGGCCCTTATTAATGCAAGAGAGACTGCTAAGAATTTTATTTTTTGGGATGTGGGGGAGGGGAACATTTTGGTGTGGCATGATCAATGGGGTCTTTGCGTTGATGAAGTCTCTCCTGATTTGAGATTTCTTAATGACCTTATGGTTTCGGATTTGTGGATTAATGGTGTTCAGGATGTTACTAAGCTTCATATTCTTTGTGGTCATCAGGCGGCTAAAGTTTGCAAAATTCCTATAAAACAAACTAGGAAAGATTGTCCTATATGGAAGTCCACTTGCTTTCTATCTCCCACTAAAGGCTATATGATAATCTTCACCATTTTAGTGTTTGGAGTTGGGGTAAGGTTATTAGGAACAATCTCATTTCACCTTCCATCTCATTTTTCTTATGGAGATTTTTTCTGAAAATGTTGCCTTTAGATGATATTTTGAAGCTTAAAGGCTTGAAGCTGGCCTCACAATGTCGCTTATGTAAAAGGGATTCCAAAACAGTGTCGCATCTTTTATTAACATGCTCTTTTGTTGCCAATGCATGGAACACTCTAGGTAATACTTTTGGTATCAAATGGCCACTCTCAACCTCTATAGCTGGTTTTCTTAATATATGGAAGATTGTCACTCATGTTGATAGCAAACTGGCCTGGTTTCCTCTTGTCGTTCTTTGGTTCTTATGGATGGTGAGAAATGAATCCAAATATGATAATAATTTGGTTGCTTCTTCTCTCACTGTTTCTAATATACTTGCTCATTTTCATAGAGCTGCTCGGGCTATAAGTTATTCTGATGGTATTTTAATGTCAAAGATGGGTAGGATGGCCATCCTGATTGAATGGCAACCCCCTCCTTTGTGTTGGATTAAGCTCAATTTTGATGGAAGTTGGACTCCACATAAGGCAGGTGTGGGGGGTCTTTTATGTAATCACGTTGGTCACTGTTTCTATTTTTTTGCTTCTCCTATCATTGCCTCTTCTTCTTTAGAGGCTGAATGTTGGGCCTTACTGTTAGCTGTGCAAGTTGTTGCTCATCTGAATCTTACTAATATTATTCTCGAGATGGACTCTAAAATCTTTTACGATGAATTTTTTAAGGCTTCAAGGCCAAGATGAGATCTGATCGATACATTCAACAGAGTTTGTGACTATATTAAAAAATTTAAGTTAAATGTTCAACTGAACTTCATTTATAGAGAGGATAACTCTCCAACAAATTGGTTGCCTTGTCTAGGAAGGAATACTAATAATATTTCCTATGGGATTTCCCCCTCGTCACAATTTCAAAAACTCATTTTTGAGGACTTGCTTGATTTTTCCTACATCCGCATTTAATTTATTTTTTCTGTGGCCTTGGTTTTTCTCTTTTCGGGCTGTGGTATTTGCAGGCTTGGTTATTGAAACTAGCATATTTGGCTTATCGAGACTTACACTAACACGTTTTACTAAAACTAGCATGTTAATTACCAAATACTTTTCTTCTACAAAAACTTTAGCTATCTTTTTACTGTTTTGTTAAAATATAAAAAAAAATACCAAAAATATTTTAATTTTAAATTCCTACAATAATCGTTTTTAGTTTTAAGTAATTATCTTTTTAAAATAGAAAAACTTTCTAAAAGGTGCATATTGTATAATCTTCTCTGTGGGTTTGATATTCAAGTTTTAATCAAAAAGCTATATTACTTAATAACGATATGTATACTTGCGTAGTATCTTAATATAAATATATATAAACTAAAAAGTTAAATTCTTATTTTTCTTCAGAATCAAGTTTTCGGTTTTGTTGCAAAATAAGGAAACATAAGTGAAAAATACCATCAGAACTATTGTTATACTGTGCATAAGCATTAGGTATCCAGGGATCAAGTTTTTGGCGTTGATGCCAGGGAAGAAAACTAAGTAAATTTTTATTTTTAGAAAGTCTTAATTAAACTTTAAATATTGTATCTTATTTTGTATGTTTTATATTATTTTATTTTATTTTATGTTAGTGTATGCGTAGTTCAGGTTCTGAAGGACTAGTGTCCTACGATTCTGAATTAGAAATAACTATTAGAAAAATCAGAAAAACCAAAAAAATTAAAAATCCAAAAAAATTACAAAAATGGCAAACCAAAATAATCAAAATGTTGAAATTCATCAAGAGTTTAGACCTTTAGAGATTATGCCAACCCTACTGTAGATGAACTTCATTGTAGTATTCAAAAATCAACTATAGTGGCTAATTCATTTGAGCTTAAACCTGTTATTATCCAAATGGTATCAATTAATCAGTTTAGGGGATCACCAACTGAAGATCCAAATTTACATCTTATTAATTTTCTAGAATTGTGTGCTACATTTAAATATGATGGTGTTTCAAATGATGNTCACTTTATAATTTGTTATGTTGGTTGCTTTGGTTTTATTCTAGAATTGCTATTTATGGACGATTTAATTGGTGCCTTCCTTTCTTTTAGCTATTTTGATAAGGCTGTATTTCTGGGTTTTCCTCCATCTCTCATTTCTAATTTTGTTATGGTCTGGGTGATGCTCCCTTGATTTTATGCATTGTTTGGTTATGTTGGAGATGTTTCATTCTTTTTTTTTTCCATTCTCAGCATTGGAACATTTATCTCCGGAAGGTTTATAGGTGCTATTCCTTGGTAACTTCCCTGAAACTCTTTGCTGGATTTTGTGGATTATTGGGTTGTGCTGATACAACTTGCCCCCTTTATTTAGTTTTTATCTTCGACTGTATGGTTGGGAATGCTGCGTGTTCTGCTTGGCCATGTTTATATTGTGTGACCATCTGTTATTCCTGCTTTGGTGGCTTCCCCTGTGTTATTTTCTTTCTACTGTATACCTATGGTTGTTTCATTTGCTTATATTGATTAGGTTTTTTAGGATTGCTTCAGACCCTCCTTTTGAAACTCCAAACAAGTTTGCTAGAGAGCTAACTTGTTCTAATCATGTTGAATTGATTTTCATTATCCTTTGATTAAGTTCTCAATACATTGATAATTTGGCCACATTGATAACTTAAAGTTATTGAATATAATTTGATCTAACTATTTAACTTTTATTATGATAAGTTTCAAACTTATTATCTCAATATCTCCTTCTTATGGAATCCACTCAACCAAGTGAAAAGGCATGTCACCTCAATCCAATCCAAATAGCCTTAGACCTAAATCATCCAAGCAGAAATAGCTTATTTTTTAAATGACTTTACAAAAATGCTAAATCCATTTACTTTGTTGCATGATAAAACTTGTCTTGATATGAATGCTTATTTAAAATGATGAATGCTTAAGACTCTATTGTGCCAATTGACATCCACAACAAAAGCTTCCAATCTTATTTCAACAAGCATCTATAACACCAACTATATCATTCATTCCACCAAGAAATGACAACATTTGATGAACAAAATAGCCAACAAAGAATGAACGAACAACTTTATGGAAGAATTTATTATATGCCCAAGATTTCTATAAACATGCCCATAAAATTTTCAATCGATTAAACTCATTAGCAATAAATGCAATATTTGTGACAAAGCGTTATTGGGCCATCATTTAATCCACTATTTAAAAAAGGCCCATAACACTTTAGAAAGGAAATAAAATTACGTGTAGCCCATTATAACTATTTTCCTTAAATCTAACACCAAGCATCACATTAAGCCAAGTCGGTTTATAAAAAATATACGAAAATGTAATTTCTACCGAAATTATAAGGGAAAATAGGTATTCTTACAAGATAAATATTTAAAATAAAAAATATTCACATTTTTTATCAGTTATAATTCTTTTCTTATGTAATTTTTGACTATTTTATGTATTTATCTTTTCATTTTGAATACTTTATATTAGCCACTTGACATAAATTAAATAAGGTATTTTGATATTTCCCCCCTTAGAAATTGCAATAGATTGTTTAATTAATAGNCAAAAGACAGACAACATTTGATGAACACAATAGCCAAAAAAGAATGAACGAACAACTTTATGCAAGAGTTTATTATATGCCCAAGATTTTTATAAACATGCCCATAAAATTTTCAATCAATTAAACTCATTAGCAATAAATGCAATATTTATGACAAAGCGTTATTGGGCCATCATTTAACCCACAGTTTAAAGAAGGCCCATAACATTTTAGAAAGGAAATAAAATCACATGTAGCCCATTATAATTATTTTCCTTAAATCTAATACCAATATAAAAAATATACAAAAATGTAATTTCTACCGAAATTATAAGGGAAAATAGGTATTCTTACAAGATAAATATTTAAAATAAAAAAATATTCAAATTTTTTTATCAGTTATAATTCTTTTCTTATGTAATTTTTGACTATTTTATATATTTATCTTTTAATTTTGAAAACTTTGTATTAGCCCTTGACATAAATTAAATAAGGTATTTTGATATTTCCCCCCTTAGAAATTGCAATAGATTGTTTAATTAATAGATGAGGGGTGTAAACGCTCGTGTTCGGCTCGTTTATATTTCGAGCTCAAAAAGTGTGTTCGTGTTCGGCTAGTTCGCTCAGCGAGCCAAACACGAGTCGTTTATGAACAAAGAGTCATTTTGACAACCCTAATCGAGCAGTCAGAAGATGTTAAGGATTGAGACAAGATTTAAAACATAATAAGAGTCATTCTTCATCAATACTTTTAATTGATTATAAATCTTTGTAGCCTTGTAGTCAATTAAGTTTTTTAAAAAATACTACTTATAAAAAAATATATATAATTGATTAGTAGTATTTCGAGCCAAAACGAGCCGAACATGAACGAACAAATACATATTTGTGTTGTTCGTGTTGGGCTCATTAACTTAGCGAACGAGCAGAACACGAGCTTCTTAACGAGCCGAACACGAACTATTCGTGAACAACGAGCCGTTTTGACAGCCCTAAATAGATGCGGTGGATAGGATGCGCAAAAAAATGATTACTTAAAATTCTACGAGCAAAAAAATTGTTACTAATTTGGCTAGAATGATGTCATGGATATTTTTATTAATTAACTTTGAGATGTATAATTGATAAAATATGCAAAAAATAGTTGGAAATTTGAATTTTTATATTTACTCGGCATAAATTACAATATCTGATTGTCTGCTGAGCAATATTTTACGATCCAGTGGTTCTTACTTTCCTTTTCTATTCATTTCTGGTTTGAACAGCGGTTTAAAAATATTTGGCTGTTTTGACTTTTGAGTTGCTACGTCTAATTATTGCATGCGGCGAGCGCACACAGAGCGATCACGCATCGCGGCTGTGACGTGCGCTCTCCGCACGCAATAATCGCTCGAGTTGCTACAACGCTATTAAATAAAAAAAAGTCGATTATTAAAAGTCAAACTTAAATACAAGGTGATTATAAAATTGGGATAATTACGTACAGGTCATCCGAGACATTGATTTTTATAAATTAATCACGCAGATAATTTTTTTGAACTACTGAATCGATTTATTTACGTGTCCAACTATTGAGAATTCGATCAGTGTCTTATCATAAATTTTGATATTTGAGTGGGAATTTGAAAAACAGATGAAAGTTGATGGTTGAGTTGTAAATAACATGTTTCGGGTGGTTGTAAAATTTTAGGATTAATAGCGCTTAAGAAAAATAATGACGGGCGTATTTAGTGTAGGATATATCATATTTAGATTATATAAATTTAAGCAAATAGAATTTAATAAATCTTTAGGAACTATTTACTTTGCTGATTTGTAAATGATTTCAAATATTTGGGTTGTTTAGTTGTTGTTTGCAATGATTTTAAAAGAAGAAAGCTTTGTGAGGAGATGGGCTACTCTAAGGGTGACACCATAAAGGAATGGAGATAAATTAACATGTGGAGAAAATATTACTAAGGGTGGCTACTGACACCCGGTCGAAGAGAAGCAGAAGTGGTGCACTCTGAGTGTTTTCTGAGTGCATCCTCTCTGATTGGTTGTCCGATACCAAACCAAATTTGAAGTATAGAAAGCCAAACCATTTCCACGAAGGATAGTGTGTAAACAGAGGTGAAGTGAAAATTGTTTTTCTTTTTTCTAATATTTTTGTATAAGAAAAAAAATAAAGTGTTTCTATTTTTAGAAATAAGTAATGCTATAAAATATGAATAAATAGAATCTAAATTATTCATGAACTGATGATTAGATGCATGTTTAATCTAAAAAAACAACAATAGAAAATTATAAATTGAATATTATGCCACCAAAACTTTTGTTATATGCTTTTATTAATTGAAATCTATATAGAAAAGTAATGTCAAGCATATTTCACCTTGGGTGACATCACTATCAATTAGGAACCAATTTAAAAGATTATCATGAATGTGTAGCTATTGTTGAAGCAAATGAGAAGTTGATTTAAATCAAAAATACTCCTAGAAGAGCACAACATGTCACATGACTACATTGCACTCTTTGATAGCCAAAATACCATTCATTTGACAAATAATGATATTTTTTATTTTAAGATAAAATATATACAGCTTAAGTAACATTAATTATAATGTTTTCTTTATCAAATTGACATGTTTTAAAAATCGTTAGGATTAAAGGGTAAAAATTCTAATTAATATGCTCATAAAGTGATATTGATTGAAAATGAGAGGTTTTGCAAAGCGCGTTTAATATCTATGAATAATGATAAATAGGAATCACATAGGAAAGCATACATGCACCAACCACTAAGCACATACATTAGAATTCTATTTCTAAGATGGATATTATTGAGAACATGATAAATTTTCTTACCTAAATCATAAAAGTTTCTTAAGTGTCACTCTCTACTTTACCCTAAAACTGGTTACATATTTTCATCTATGTAACTTCTAAATTAATAGTATTCCCCATTATTTATCTAATTTTTATAAGCTAGCTACTAATAGCTCCAAGTACTATATAAAGATACGGTTGTATGTTGTTGAAGAACATCCTGCCACTAAAAGCAAACATAGAGAATACATATGGAAAGGGAAGAGGTAGTTAAGTTTTCAACCACCAAATAAGCCCTCATAATATAGAAAAGAAAAGAGGAAGAAACTCTCATAGAAGTGAATGAAAGATAATAATAACATCATCAATGTCATCTGTTCTGCATTCAACACTCATCTTTTATAATTGATGGTCATATTCATCTCAATCATTGACATAGAGAAAGTTATATATTTATATATACATCCAACTTTATAAAAAAAATCTCTAGTATGCCCCTCTTATGAAACTTAACAAATACTTAATTTTTGTGCAACTATGTCTCTAGGTGTAGCTCACGACCCAATGACATAAATTTGTGTCCTATGATTATGACATCTGTGAATTTGTCTTCAATATCACTCAACTAAAACAACTTACATTTATATAAGAATATTGAATACATTTAATACAAAGAGAGTTGTGGTACACTTTGCACCATACTTTGTCAACATGAAACCGCGTGTTCACCATGACATCATAATGATCAATAAGATAAACAAAACAAAAGAAGGAACTGCAACACCCTTAAATTATTGGTTGTTAAATTTGTTTGATTTTAATTTTTATAAATCAATTAAATAAGAAATCGAATTATACAAGATTCAGTATATATTATACATATAATGTCTAAAAAAGGTTTACAATGACATTCAATTGTGAAACCTCCCATTTGAATTTGTTATGTGATAACATCACATTGGCTTTGACCGTTTAATTCAAAAAACATTTTAAATTTATGTTCATTTAGAATGAAACTGAAACAATTGGATCTAACTTATATTTGATTTAATAATAGTTTAATTAGTTTGATTTTTTATATGTTTAGAAATAAACAAACCCATAAATATAAAAAGTCGTTCATATGCACCCATTCAACCATCAACTCCGCAAGAGCTCATGGTCAGACAAGTTGCATGCCTTTTCTGCTACGAAAGCTACAACGGCAAAGTCAACAATCTGCTTGCAGTAGTTGTTTTCGGTATAATTTAAGGAAAAAAAAAGGAGACAATAGAGGGGGGAATTTTGACCATGCTTTGATCACGTGATCAAATTTGGTGAATGACCACGTGATCAAATTTGGTTAACTGGCCGACTGCTGCAAATTATATGCGACATTTACATGTCACTTAATTTCTATATATGCATTTATACATCAAATATCTAAATTTTATTTTCTTATATTTATATCACCTACATGATGCTCGAATATTCGATGCACATATAGATAAAAGAGAAGTAATAAGAGGAGACACCAAAATTTTTAAGTTGAGAAACTTTGAAAGGAAAAAAAACTACGGAGTTTAGCACAATCAAAATAATCAGCTATATAATTGTAAGTATATAAATCTACTTCTCTTTGGAATTAGAGAAAATGAAATTACAAAACTGATAATCATAGATATAAAACTATAATTTAGTCATAATTGTTATAGTTAGGCTACAACGAATGTGTTTCTTGACTATAATAACAATAGTTTGTCACAAATGGAAGAGTAGGTTGCTACAAAGACAGTGGTTGGTCGTAAAAGTTGTGGTTAGTGACTGCAATAGCAACAATTGGTCACAGCTACGTAGTTGAAAATTGTAACAGTTGTTGTTGGTCACAAATGTTGTAGTTACAAATGTAGTAGTTGGTCATAAAGGTTGTGGTTTGTGGTTGTGAAAATAAAGTTAACTACAAAGTCCATAGTTGGAAAGAACAACAAAGGTTCTTGTCCACAAAAGCCATAATTTGTTGTTATAAAGGCAACAAATGGTCATTAATGTTATAGTCGGTGGCTGTAATAGTAGCAGTTGGCCGCAAAAGCTGTAGTTTGGTTACAACAATTGTGAGCAGTGGTCGGTGAAGACAAGTGGTCGACGACGGCATGAAGTGATGACGGCTGGTGATTGACACGAGCCGACGGATGGTGGTCGTTGTTGGCCGGCGTTTACTTGACGGGTTTTCGTTAAAACAAGCTCTTGAATTTCACTTATTTTTCTCTTCTTCTCCTCGCCTCCCAAGTAAAGAGATGAGACATATTTATAACCTTTTGTCCTTTTAGTGCGTAATTTCCCTGACCAATTGATCGACTATCCATACTGATTCCTCATGATCTTATGTTATGTTTTAAAAATTTGGTTACCTTAATAACCTTGAAATTTAGCTATTTTGGGATATTAGATTCCTCTCGTCGATATGCTCGATTTGACGACATATATTTCAAATTTGTATTTAATTTAGTCATTGAATTTATGAACCAAAAACACCAGCTGCGCCTCAATGGCCTCATGTGGGCTTAATTGGATCTATATTGAATCAATTTTGATATCATTGAGTTCATTTTATCGAAGCAATCAGTTTAACTATAAACTTCCACATAATCTTGAATTTGAATTAAATGTTCATTTATAAAGAATACACTTGATGACACGTCAGTAGAACTTGAACTTGATGCATATAAATACAATACGTAATATTTGCGTGGTGCGTACGTAAATTTTTCATTTAAGAAATAAATAAATAATTTATTTATTTATTTTTGCCGGTGGTGAAAGATGCGGACCACTGTAGAAAGATTGACAAACTCCGACGATTAATATGATGTCAGATCATTGAGCACTTGACGATACACAAATAAAATCATTTAAAATTAAAATTACACATAAATCATGATATTGTTGTAAGTTAAATTTAAAGCCTTTATAAGATAAACTGATGAACCCAATTGTATTATACATGCTTCAATTGGAGTTTAAATAAGCCAAACTTAAACATACAAAACATTATTGAGAATTTTGTGAAATCAATTAATGGACAAAGTGATCTTTTAAAATAGCATTTAGACGAGAAGAAAGAGCTTAAGATCGTTGAACTTCGAGTTCATAAAGGTGCTTGAAGACTGACAGCTCAGAAATCTAAAGAACATTAAAGCTTCGCCCAACATTGGCATCAACGATTATCAACAATAATAGTACTTTGATTATAGTCTCCTGATCATCATCGCCCAACCATGATCTGCCAAACAACATCACAACAACGGCAAAGGTTGAGGTTATCAATAAAGGCAATGCACGACTAACAAAATAAAGTCAAGGCTCGCCATATTTATCTCCCAACATAACCTTTAATATCTACGCGAACCATCACCAAAAAAATTTATACATGATGATACAAACTTCCCTATCAAGGTCAATAGCAATATTTATATCATGTCTTATACTCTACGGCCTCTTCTCCTCAAAGAAGAAAAACCTAACAAGTCATAGAATGAATTTCTTATAATATCTCTAATGTATTAAGGCTCCTCTACTTTTCACCATTGAATCTATTTGTCATATGCTCTCGTTTCTTTTATACTAAGTTACGGGAAGTAGCTCCATTTACAACCTATAACTTACACTTGTGAAATTATTTTAAATAGGCTAGAGCATATGTTTTTCTACTTCCAAAATTTTCATATAAAAGTTATGGCATCTCCTGTTAACTTTCCTTCTTACTGTACATACTTGATCTTCATACTAGTCTAAGCTTTTTATTTTTTATTTTTTTACTTGTTGTAAGTATATTATAGAGTGGTTTAGTGACATGTTTGTAGAATGTGTTTATTTATCGTCTAGATTTTGCCTTTTTGTATATTTAGATTATATTTTTGAAAGGTATTGTTGTAAAAATTATAGCACCCAGGCGTAGCGATACTAATGTCTAAGTGTTGTAGAACAAAAGAATGTAATGTTGCAGCGTTATCTATGGGCACTCTAGCGCTAGCACCCAAAATTTGGTGGTTGTAGCAGTTTGATGCATTAAATGAAGATAAAACTTAGGGGCTTTTTTCTTATTTTCTGATTTTCTAAGAAGAAGAACTTGAAAGAGAAGACCAGAAAAATTAATGAAGAGAAGAGAAGTGAGAATTAGGGAGACCTTGAGAGATTGTATGCTTGTAATCCTAACTTCTCAAGAGTTAAGGAAGAGAGATAAGTTTTGGATTTCTTATTTTGTGAATTTTAAGATTTCACAAAAATGAAATGATCATGTTGGTGTGTTCAAGCATGTGGAGAAAATTACTCTCTTCCTTGGGATGGGAAAATGGGAGAGATGTATGTGTAGTCTCTTTGAGGATTTATTATGATTGTTGTGGATGATGATTAACTTATTGTGCATAATTTACATTTCATTTTTGGTCAAGTGTGATGTTAAAATTTATCGTGAGTTATGAATCTCAGAAGAGAAACTAATGGAAAAGTCTAAGTGAATCATATTAATTTGGCGGAATAGGAATATATCAAGAAAATTAATGCAAACTTAAGGGAGATAGTGTTACATAGGATAAAGAATGGAATTAGGGAACTAATCTATTCATTAACCATTTTTCTTTTTATTCCACCGGAAGAAGGTAAGTCGGAGAATTGCTCATGTTTTTCATCTATATATTTGTTTAACTTTCCCATACATTGACTGATTGAATCATTCCAAGGAAGAACTTCCTATAAACTTGAATAGCTCTTCACTTTCTTTGTTAATAGCTTATGCTTGCTTATAGGATTTAGATTAAATAGCCTTTCAGGCTAGGATTGAGAATTGTGAACTTTCTTAATTAAATTTATCTCATTCCCTGTGGGATCAACAACTGAACTCCAACTCTAATACCACTGATACATCACGTACACTTGTGTGAGCCACCCGTGCTTTGCAACACTTGGTGTGTGTCAAGTTTTTAGCGAAGTTGGCAAGAGATGACAAGAAATTCTAACTTAAAAAAATTTAGTTGAACTTTTAGGCCTTAAGCTTGAAAACTATAGTGGTCACTGTCTCTCGAAACCATTACTGTTGTTATTTATAAAACCCAGCAATATTTTGTTTAATACTTGTTTGATTGGAATTTGCATTGTTTCTTTTGTTTAATTCTTGAACTATACTTGTTGTTGATTTAGTAGTTTAATTGTTAGGAGTTTAAACTGTGTTTCTTGTGTTTATATTTTAATTGTTTGTAATTCTCTTTAGTATAGGGGTTCCTTGCTAATTGAACCTAGTTAGTGTATGTGTAGTTCAAGATCATCAGACCTTGAATCCCACAACCTTGAGTTATAGAGAACCATAAAAAAACATAAGAAAATTAAGAAAACTGAAACAAACTCTAAGAGAGATGGTTGATATACCACAAAATAATTTTGATGACTTTGCACAACAAAACGTACCTAATAATCATGGATCTAATAATATGCCTCGACCCTAAGAGATTATGTCAATCCTGTGGTAGATGAAATCCACCTTAGTATCCACACTCCTGCCGTAGAAACGAATACTTTTAAACTGAAGCCTGCAATCATCCAACTGGTTCATAGCAATCAATTTATGAGGACACCTTTGTAAGATCTTAATCTTTTTTTAGTGAGCTTCTTAGAACTCTAAGCCACATTTTGCAAAAGCAGTGCCTCCAACGATGTCATGAGGCTAATGCTTTTCCCTTTCTCCTGGAGGGATGAAGCAAAAATATAGTTGATTTCCTTAGCTCCTAAATTTATTAGGCCTTGGAATGACTTGGACCAAAAATTCTTAACAAAGTATTTTCTACCTTAAAAAACTGCTAAACTTGGCAAAGACATTACCTCTTTTTTCTAACATGATGGTGAGTCAATCTATGAAGTCCGAGAAAGGTCTAAGGAACTACTTAAGAAGTGTCCTCACCATACATTTCCAGATTGGTTGATTATTCATACTTTCTATAAAAGACTGGTAGAATCTCTTTGGTCGATCATAGATGCAGTTACAGGTGGTTCCCTTATGTCTAAACCCTTTGATGAGGCCTATTCTTCGATCGATGACATGGCAACACATAACTTTCAATGACATTTTGATTGAGTTAAAACTAGAAAGGTAACCAATATACATGACACAAATTTTCTATCAATTTTAACTTCATAAGTGGTTGCTATCTCTAGGAAGTTATATTATTTTGGTTTGAATCAGCAATAAGGACCACCATTCATAGAGGATAATTCATATGGTGAACTGGTGGATCTTAGTGCTTTTCCAAATAAGAATGGTTCACCATTCATAACTGTCGGCACTATTTTTGGTGTGGGGTTTGCCCGTAAGAAGCTGTCGGTCATCAGAATTAAAATCCCGNAGGTTAGTGGAGTTGTATGGGGCCGCAACAAGAACAAGAGAGAGGACTAAGGTTGGCGACAAGGAAAACAGGAAAAGGACGGGCTACAGATGGAAGGGAAGCAAGCGGGGCAAGGACTTAGGCTGGTGAAAGGGCGGGGCTATAGATGGGGGAACGGGGAGGGGGGGGAGGTTGGTGCGGCGGTGGTTGGCTGGATGGTGGGAGAGCTAGTGGCGGCAAGCGGGGAGGTAGGAAAGGAGTTTCAGCAGCATGTTAGTGGAGCTGTATGGGGCCGCAACAAGAACAAGATGGAGGACTAAGGTTGGCGACAGGGAAAACTGGAAATGGGCGGGCTACAGATGTAAGGGCAGCAAGCGGCGCAAGGAATAGTGCGGGATGTAGGATGATAGTCAACATCTCGGAGCAAGATACAACCAGAGCACCACCTGCCCTTGGATACAACCCAAGGTAGATAAACCAAACATCAATAACTGTCCTAATAGAAAACTCAATTAAAATTGAACTACAACACAAGAAAAATACATACATACATTATACATACATACATATATATACATACATACATATATATACATACATACATATATATACATACATACATATANGCAGCAGTTCCTGGTAAGAGAATAATTAAGCTTTTAGTGTAAAAACAAGTGATTTATTTTAGGGGCATTTACACATATGCCACCCAACTCCTATGTATTTACATATGTAACACCTGACAAAAATTTTATATTTTACATTTATAACACTCAAATCTTCATAATACATAAAAAATACCACAGTTATAACTTTTGAGTGAAATACACCATTTCATGCACAGGTAAGATGGTATATAGGTAAAAATAGAAGTTTAGGCATTAGATATGTAAATGTATAGGAATTGAATGGTATATTATTCTACACATCTAAATTATTTTCAGAAATTTATTTAGATTTATTTTCTATTTATATTTTTTTCCTAATTTATAATAAAAAAATAATCATGTGATAAAAAAATATTTCACATAAAAACCGATTACTAATATTTTCAGAAAGTTATGCATGCTTAAATTTTATAATTATATAATTAAATATTATTTATCAGACAATCATGCTTAGTTATATAAATAAAAGTTCATTAGATTAGTCTTTATGCATTATTTTATATTTTTAGAATAGCAATTTTTTTTAATTTTTAAGATAACTAACTCATCCATTTTTCTTTTAAAAAATATTTTTTAGCTCATTTGATATATTTAAGAATTCAAGATAATCATATAATATATAAGATTAATGAAGCCACTACATTACACTAAATGAATTTAAGCTTAATTGATATATTTATCAAATTCAATGATTTGTTTACATATGATTTCATATATTATATTATATACTTTCTATTAAAAAAAAATTCATTATCCTTTTTTAAATCATTAGCTCTAGCTCCGCTAGGGCTTCCTTCGGACGCAATTGATTCTACCGTTCTACCGCCGCTGGAAGAGAAAATCTCGCATCGTTGACTCTCGCTCCGGCGTCTGCATCTACGTCGACGTCGACGTCGACGTTCGCACTCCCTGTTACGACTCGCGTCACTATATCCATTGCTCACGTCATCGTTCGCACCTGCTCTGCTCAACGTCGTCTTCTTCCACGCTTCTGTCGCTCGCAGATGTCGTCTGCGCCCGATTCTTCTGCTCCTCCTTCGCGCTGCTTAGCGCCCAACTACGAAACCACGGCATCTTCCAACTTCTGCATCGTTTCCTCCGCGCCATTTCTGTGGTTAGTTTTTTTGCCTCATCTAGCTATGGTTTGTTGAGATTGCCGCTGCGGTTTCGACATCTGTGGTGTCTTTTGCGCAGCTTCACCCCGACTCGTTTTTTTTTGCCGTCGGGCCGACTTGCACGACTTTTCTTTGCTGTGATGAAGCTTCCCCCTTCGGTTGAGCCCGCCAAAACCTCTTTTGTCCACATTGTGGTTAATCCTCATTGGGAGACGACAGTTGTCTTCCCCTCAAGTTATAAAGAGAATCGTGATGGTACAAGTGGCTGCCCATTGATTAAGAATGCAATGAGAAAGAGTGGGAAAACAACACTATTTTTCTCTGAGTCAGAATTTCAACCTTGACTGACAAATTCAAATTTGCTCTCATTGGGAAATTTCAGTGGGGACACCCAGCTATGGAAGTTATGAGGAAAAGTTTTGATGACCTCAAATTAGCAGGAAAGTGGAAAGTGGAGCTCATAGATGGGAGAAATGTTTTGATTCAGTTAACCGTGCCTAAAGACTACACTCGTATTTTCTCCAAAAAAATATCTTAACATTGTTGGTAAACCAATGAAGCTAGTCAAGTAGTCTCCTGATTTTGACCCTAATCATGAACATCCTATTATATCGGTATGGTTTAGTCTACCTAGTCTCAAGCTGCACTTTTTTCATCATCAGGTTCTCTACTCTATTGGTGTTATATTTGGGGACCTTATGAAACTAGATCTACCCACTTTCAACCTTATCAGATCTTCTGTGGCCAGAATACTTGTGGAAAGAGATATTACTTTGTCTGTCTGGTTGGGCACAATGCAAAATGGAGATTGGCAACAAATTATCATGGAGCATAAATCTTCTTATTGTTCTCATTGTAAGATGTTTGGGCATACTCTTGATAAATGTCATAAGTTTCACCTTAATTTAAAATCTAAAGATCAAGTGAATAAGGATGGTTCTAAGGATATATTTATATCACCTGGAGAGAAAGTTACCATATGACAGATTTTGGTGTCTGATTCCATTGCCCCTGCCGTTACTGTTACTGCGAGTGATGTGATGCTGACACCTTCAAACCCATAGAAAACAATACTGATGGACTATTAACTACAAATGATAGTGTTCAGACTGATAATCAAGAGAGCCTCATAGCTCCACTTCTTCAGGAAGTATCCGGTGTAGGGGCAACTCATACTTCACATATGCTAGAACCTATTATGGGTACTACGGTTGGTATTCCTTCTGCTTCAGCTCTACCACCCCATCAGACTGATTCTTCGGATGAGGAATGACAGGTCTATTCCAGGAGGAAGAAGAAGAATGGAGGCCGACTCCAACTCGGGAACATATTGGATGATATATTGGTTACTACTGGCAATGACAATCATCTTATCAACTTACTAGTTTGCTCCTTCCCTAAAACTAGAGGCAGAGACAAGACAAAATTTGGTCGCTCTCTAGCCACCTGATACTATGTATTTCGGCACTATTAGGTTTTTTATTTTAATATCTAATGTATTTTCTGTTTTTCTAGTTTTGATACATTTTGTGGTTTTTTTGTGTGGACAGGGTGTCATGCTTGGGCCCTCCCACACATTGCATCTGCATCTTTTTTTTCTATTTAATATATTAGCCTTTTTTTGGGCTTTCAAAAAAAAAATCATTAGCTATTTTTACCCAATCTTAGTTATACTTACATTTCGGATTGTACATATGATTCACCCAAAAATAACCTATAAGAACTAATTTTTGTAACCACTAGAGAGACCTTTGAATAAAATTCTTGAAGATTTTTTTTACGCATGATTCATTCAAAGATAGAATATAACAATTAGTTTTTATAGTCATCGGAGAGAACTTTTGAGGTAATTTTTGAGGAATTTTACACTACTTTATAGATGTTTCCTTTGTCATTCATAAGGCTATAAATAGAGAATAAAATAACACGAAAACATGAAAGCATATGAATTGGAAATGTGCTCAAGGGTTTTATTTCTTTAAGAAAAAAAGTGCATAATAGTAAAGTTTTTCATCCAATCAAATTTTCTTGAAGCCCTATTTTAGTGATCTCTCTCTCAAGCTTACAATCATTTGTAGGGATTGGTTATTTTATTAGTAGGTGATACCCACAGAATCACCACCACAGATCAAGACAACTTTGGCTAGGAAACTCTATTTTGTTTGTAGTACCTAGTTGCCTAGCATGTAAAAAGTTTAGTCTTTGGGTTGTAGTCGAACGTGGAGTGTGAGGTTATAAAAGTCCTTTCACCAGCTTTTTAACTAAAAGTTGGGCTTGTTTTATAAAGTGATACCAAAGTTAGCCCAAACCACAAAGAAATACATATATTATTGTTGAAATTCAAATGGGATACAATGATGACTCTTCAAAACAAGGAAAGAAATGACAAAAAAAACAAACAACACCATAGACCAAGGACAACGGGGCTAGATAGAGGTTGGACGACAAAAAAGGGGGTGGTTGGACGCTGCGGTTGCCGAAATGGTGAGATGGCATCAACGGAAGATGTGTTGAGGGGATGGTAGCAACAGGTTTGTGCTGGTGGCAGCAAGCAAGGAGGTAGTAAAGGAGTTTCAGCAGCAGGTTAGTGGAGAGAGCGGAGGGAAACTGTTGGTTGGATGGTGGGAGAGCTGGTGGAAGCAAGCAGGGAGATAGGAAAGGAGTTTCGGCAGCAGGTTACTGGAGGGGGGGCGGGGGTGGNACTCTGTCTGCACCATAATGTTGCATGCTAAACAAACCAATTAATATAATCACTGCGACCAGTATAACAACATCTGTGACATTGAAATTGACAGTATAAAAACCATCAGCTATGAATAACCAGCAAATATGCCAATATTGCACTTATTCCAATGGAACTAATGTACATCTTGTACTATGCTTGCCGGTAATAGTGCACATTATGCTAAATACAAAGAATGCAAATTTTGCATTATCTTTAGTGATATCAGAATTAGCCCAAAACAACAACAGAAAAATAAAAAAATATTTCTGAATTCAAAATTAGGAAATACAATCTCACAAACGGAAATAGGAATAGCAACAGACATGACACAATAATCTCAAATTAGGTTGGATTTCAAAGCGGTGGTGACAATCAGCGAGGTTTTGGTCCTTCGGAGAGGTAGCAAAGGGTTGGTGAAAGACTGGAAGGCGTGGCAGCATCAAAAGTATGCTGGTAACTGCAAGGGCGAGGTGCAACAATCTCAAACTAGGTTGGATTTCAAAGCGGTGGTGGCAATCGGCGAGGGTTTGGTCCTTCGGAGATGTGGCAAAGGGTTGGTGAAAGACTGGAAGGCGTGGCAGCATCAAAAGTGTACTGGTAACTGCAAGGGCGAGGTGCGAAGCTGCAGGAGCAACAAATATAGTTGTTGTCCTGGGCGGTGGTCGCAAGAAAGAGGGGGCTAGACAGCAGCGAGATGGCTGGGAAGGGATCTCCTGAGTTGCGATAGCAAGGGAGGATGACGGTGGCAGCAAAGGAAAGGAGTTGCGGCAATGACGACAAGCTGGAATTAGAGAAATGGATGGTCGGGCGGTTGTAACAGCAAAAAAACAACCGAGAACAATTGTTTTCAGGCGGCTGCAGTGAGCGGGAATCTTGACGACAAGTATGAGGAATGTGAGGGACTGCCAGACAGCAAGAGGACAGCTGTCCGGGGCGGCGGTAGCGAGGACAAGTGGCTGAATAGAAAACTGCATGGAAAACAACAATGTACGACTGTTCGGGGGCAGCTGCAGCAATGGAGAGCATTCGGGAGCCACGTGGGGATAATGCGGAAAGGAATTGGGAACATAATCATCACCTCAGAAGCAAGATACAACCGAAACACCACTCGAACCCATAGATACAACCCTCGAAGAAAGAAAAAAGATGTTGGTGACTATCTCGACAAAAACTCACGCAAAAGCTAAACCCTAAGCCATAGAAGGCCCGGCCCATCTCTCCAATGTCTGAACCAATTCAGTCCAGGTAGAGACACAACAGTTGCCGCGCCACTGTTGACACTTGACACCACACGTTATATACCAAGCAAATAATGTTCCTTAGACCCCTATAATAGTAAATCTCACCATATGAAAATGTACAAAAGATTCCCTAGGTGCGATTTTTTGCATCACTTGCATAAATTAAAGCATATTAAAGGAAAACATCATCATTAGCTTTATCTCAATTACTTGGGTTCAGCTTTGTGAATCATCTTTCTGCATTATTTCTTATTGAGTGTTACATGACAACTTAATAATATCTTGTGAAAAACCTTTTATACAGCTTCATCCATGTTATATTAGTCTTGTGATTTTCTGCATCACTTGCATAAACTAAAGCATATTAAAGGAAATCATCATCATCATCATCATTAGCTTTATATCAATTACTTGGGTTCAGCTTTGTGAATCATCATTCTGCATTATTTCTAATTGAGTGTTACATGAAAACTTAAATCTATCTCGTGAAAATCTTTTTATAAAGCTTCATCCATTTTATATATAGTCTGGCCATTTTCCTTACACTTAAATGATCACTATACATATCTATGTTACATATCTAAGACACCAAATTTATTTCCTGTTGTTTATATTCATTAAATGCAACATCCGCCGATTAATATAATTATTCTTCAACATGCATTTTCCAGCTTTATCCACTCATACATCTTAACAATCTCATTTTTGTCACAATCAACTTTAGCATCAACAATTTTATTGCCTGACATTAGGATCCAATCAAAATAACCAATATAGTTGCAGATTAAATATAACTTTAAATCTCCATGATATTATCCCATTACATAATATCCCTTCGTTACAATTTAACCAATCAATTCTAGAAGTTATAACCAGATTTATATCACACTTCTCTTTGTATACTAGATCCAAAAATAGAACTTCATCATCTAATAATATTGATGGTTCACCCACTAAAATAGCATATCATATACTCGAACATTGCTCTATCAATCCTAAGCAATTTATCTCCCAAACATCCTCTTCATTGTTACAACTTTTTTTAATATTTCATATGTGAAAAGCATACACTGAAACAGCTCCCTTTAAATAATTTTTGTAAGAACTTTTACAGTAAATACAAAAAAGTATGGACATAATATTGATCCATATAACACTACTCCATAAATTTTTTTATCGCAAGAACTAATTATAATACCAGTCAATGCTTTATCATATATACTTCGATAACTTGCATAATTTAAGTAAATGGCATTTTTTTCTCAATGCGCTTAAACCAATTCTTGTTACAATTGATCATGCCAAATCAAGATCAATAAAAATCACATGAAGATCCATACTTAACAATCTATAATTTTGATTAAGTATCTTCGCATAAAAATCACTTCATAGTAGATCTTCCTGGCATCAACCCAGATTGATTATATGATACCAATATGATTTTCTGAAGTATGTAATCTATCATCTCCTTATCTCTCTCTCTCTCTCATGAGCTCGATTCTACTATACTTAGCTTAATCATGAACACGTCTTTCCTTCCAAAATATTTTATCTCCAATCATTTAGCATCATCAAAATCTTTTTAGTTTAATATATATATATATTAAAAAAGATTGGTCAGAAGCTATGATACGAGCCCCCAACCAACCTCAAGTGCTTAACCACTCAATCTCGCACAGAGGCAGACTCGAACCCGTGACTCCAGAAGAATTAGAACTGACTTTGCAAATGTCAACCAAAGAGTCACGGCAAGCGGCATATATATATATATATATATATAAATANAACTAGTGCAGAGCAGCAAACTTTTCATCACCGTTATCGGGCTCTTACGATCTTATCATGAGTAGTTATTATGTATAGTTTTTGGTCATGGATTTGATGTAGTTGATTGGTACTTATACAAGTTTTGTTCTCTAACATTTATATGGTATGTGCTTAACGCTGTCCTCCACCGCCTGTCTGCTTGTATGACTCGTTTGATGGTGATGAGATAAAACGAGTTCGCCTTAGCCTTCTCATTCCTCCGTTTCCCCTCCAGATTTTCACCTCTCTTTTTTTATTACTTGCTTCACTCTGTAAAAGAGAGGCATAAGAAATTTGAAGAATCGCAGAAGGAACAATAACAAAGTGGAAGAATAAGCAAAAGAGGAAGAANAATATCACCTATAACTTTCCATATCTCAATATCAAAAGTATATGGTTATGTTAAAAATCCAATGGCATAAATCTTACCATTGCTAACATTGGGTTGGTTCACCTTGATTCCACCAGTTGCTGAGAGAACTGCCAAAAGATACCATAGAATTCAGACATCAGAAAAGAAATGCAAGAAGTTGCATCAATAATGGCTATTTCAGAAATGGAAAGCAAATCTTCTAATCCATTGTGACGGCATATTAAAAAAAAAGGAAAAAAATTAAGAAAATAATTTTTCTTAATCTTGTAAGTTGAAATGAAGATAAAAATAAAGATTAATAAAATAGGCAGATGATAGGATAGTAGAAAAGGTAAACCTGCAGCATAAGAGTCAGGTTGAGGAAAATTATACCTGAAATAGCTGGAGTAAGCACACCATCACCTATGGCTGTACAAGTCCCGATAAGAACTAGAATAAGAATAGCTTTTCTCTTGTATGCATGAGCCTCTAAACAGTTCTTAAATTTGGCTGGCAATGAATTCTCTTCATACGTTCGGCAACTGTATGTTGTTAGTTTTTCATCTGATCTGTGCTGGTTGGGAATGTCATTGATTTTTGCATGCCGGCAAAGTAGTGAGTATAGAGCAAAAGTTCCCCCTATAAAAACAAAAGCAGAACTTTCCTAAGTAGCTATAAATGGATGGGGCATTTACATACATACCACTCAATTCTTATGTATTTACATATCTAACACCTAAATTCTGCTTTTACATTTGTACCAACCAAATCTTTCAATCACAGTTTTAACTTTTAAAAAATGAAATACATCTTTCCATGCATTGCTAAGATGGTATGTATGTAAGAAATTGAAGTTTAGGTGTTAGATATGTAAATAGATAGGAATTGAGAGGTATGTATGTAAATCTTCCTAAATGGATTTATTGGCTTTGCATTCAACACTAAGTAGCAACACTCCACAGTTAATCGTTTCAGAATAATGTTGATTGGAACGTGAAAGAAAAATCAACAGTAGTTAATCATCCATATTCATAGTTAATAGAATCTCATCATCTAAGCCAATTTTACGATGTAACTTACAACATGGTGGCTACAAGAAGTTAGCAGTTGAAATATTTTAGCATCAATAAAATATTAAAGCAAATAAAAATGCCAAAAAAGATGTTCATCAAGCTAATTCAATAATTTACCAAAAAATAAAATAAAACTTTTACATAGCAAAATGACCACAAATTTAATTGGTTGCTGCAAAACCATTTCAGTTGCATCCAAAGATCAGCGAAATAAGAAAAAATAAGTTATATCCCAATTTCTTTGTTTAATTGGAAGACTAGGGAAACCATATGGTGACACTGGTACCAATATAATAGTCATTTAATTAATGAACAGGTTGAATAATTGTTGTTATATTATAATAATAATCGAATATATACTGAATAATACGAGTAAATTCATGGCCATTCACATGCATGGCGCCAAAAACATAATAATTCCCATATTTCATTATCCAACATTCCAACAACCATATGTTCCACACAACCACAAACAACATTAAGTTGCAAAATAAGCAGATGAACTTTATTGACCATAACTTGTTATTTTTCTAGTTTAGAATACTATCAGTAAGATAATAAGTAAATGTGACCATAATCTTAAATATTTCAAGAATTTATAATGTTCATTTTATTGGTCATTAACTCCTACAACTTTTGTATTATTAAATTACAATTTTAAGAAAGACATTACATTTGAGGAGCATAATAAACAATATAATGAGGTACGTTATACATTAATCTTAAAAAAGTGAAATGGAATTATGTTGATATTTGTATCTAATGTAGGGTTCTAGCTATAAATAGAAGAAGTTTAGGGGTGTTTATTTTTAAATGTTGTGTGGCTCTATATAAACCAAAGTATTAATGAAATGAGAAAGTTTTTAATTGCAAAATCATTTTTCAATTTGATATCAGCGCCCTAACCTTCTGACCAGCTGCTTGATCATCGGGATCATGATCGGCGTCGTTCATGTAGAGACCAGCAACTCCGTTTTTTCTTCCTTCTTTGTCGAAGCGAAGCAGTCATGACCAGAGCAGAAGGAAGGACAAATGAAGTTGTGGTGTGACAACAAATCGACTATCAACATTGTTAACAACCAAGTGCAACACGATAGAACTAAACATGTGGTAATTGATAGATTCTTTATTAAGGAGAAGCTGAATAATGAATTATTAGAACTAAGTTATGTAGCTACTGCAGAGCAGGTGGTAGATTGCCTAACTAAAGGACGAGCTCTGTGGAGTCAACTAGATTATGTGAAAAGATGGGCTTAGTGAATATCTTTCGCCGAGCTTGAGGGGGAGTGTTGAGATTTATATCTAATGTAAGGTTCTAGTTGTAAATAGAAGAATTTTAGGGATTTAATTGTAAATATTGTGTGGCTCTATATAAGCTAAAATATTAATGAAATAAGAAATTTTTTAATTGCAAAATCAGTTTTCAATTAATTAGCTCAAAAGAAGATGCACCATAATGATGGGCAAGATAATAAACAAAGAAGAAGAGATTGAGACCTCACCATAATTATGGGCATCATTATAGAAAAATCATAACCGAAGGTTTCACCAATGAAATCATCATCCTCAAAATAAAAGAAAAAAGCATGTCGCCATCATTCCCCCTGCTTTCCTTATCCTTACAAAAACTTGTCTATCCCTTTCTTATGTTCTTTTATACCTTCTAGGAGCCTTAGAAATGTATATCTAGTATCAGAGTCCAACAAACCCTAAATTTTTAGGAATTTGTCCTTCCTACACCTAAACCAAGACTCCATAAAACCTAACCTAACACCCTCACCAATAAAACTTTTCTATGCATCATCTACCTAGCCCTTAACCCGAAACCATATTTTTCTTTTGCGTCGAAACTTCAATTGGAAGAATAAGACGTCATGCTACCAAAGAGAAACCATTAACGTGGGTGTTTAGGAGCTCACAATGGAAGACATGCAAAGTGAAATCTTTCAACTAAAACAAAGGCTTGACGCCTTTGAAAGAAAACAACCCAGTAAGATCACCCATAGCCATAACGATGACTCACCAAATGGAGAAGAAAAATAAATCCCTTATTAGAAAATCATTAATGATGAGGAACTAATACCTTGTAGATTTGGTATGAAATATTAGTGGGGAAGACAAACAATTGAGTAAAGATTGACTTACCTGATTTTAATTGGCACATGGATCCAAACAAATTCATTAACTGGTTCCAAATAGTAGAACATGTTTTTGAGCACAAGGACGTTCCGCCAAATAGAAGGATCAAGCTAGCAACTATTAAGTTAAGGAAGAATGCTTCTTTGTGATGAAAAAACTTGCAGCGCTTACGCCAGCATGAGAGAAAAAATAATATCACTAGCTGGTACAAAGATAAAATGAGAGATGCAACGCAAGTGCCTACCTACACATTATAGATAAGACATGTGACGGAGCTTTCCCGCACAGAGTTTTCACAATATCATAGCTGCTACAATACTATGGGATTCAATATTGTGGGAGATGTGAAATGGGCCACCGAAATAATCTCATTTTCCTTTTTTATGCTCTCTTTCATACTATCTTTCATTCCTTTTTAATAATTTCCTATAGATGTGTTTTATTAGAGTTTGGAAGTCAGTTCTTATGGAGTTTTCTATCAAGACAGCTACAACATCCTTGGTTTCCCCTTTTAAGACTGTATCCAAAGGCGAGAAGGTGCTTCAGTTGGAAGTTGTCTAAGGTGGTGATCTCCTTCCAAGGCATTGAGTGGTGCTCCGATTGTAGCTCGTTCGCTATAGGGTATTTATTTTTACCCAACTCCTCCACGACCTTTCCAGCTCCGCCATTGCCTTCCCCTCCCTCCACTTCATTGCCCTTGCAATCCTAGCCCTCCCCCTTCCTCACTGTGTTGTTTTGACCATTTTCCAGACCTCTGTACATCTTGCAATAGCCCAGGACAGCAGCTTTGGTGTCTTTTTACTGCAGTCCCACCACCTATTTCATTCATTCTAGCCATCCCCATTGTTGTCGCAGCGCCAAGACATCACTCCTCTTGATGTCCTGCCATTCACAACCCTTCCACTTCGTTACCCCTTGCTGTCCTAGCCCTCCCCTTGAATGTTGCTGCCGTTCCAAGACCTCTGCTTCACTGCCAATGCAATTCCAACTCCTCCATTTGCTATCCCAGAAAACCACAACCCATTTCAGACTCCTACCACCTAGTCGACCTCGAACATGCCGAGATTGAGCTCTAGATGATTTTGTGTCTTGTTTTGTTGTAATTTCTCTTCTAAGTATGTTTGGTTATAACCGTGTATTTGTGTTTAGTAATAACATTTGATTTTCCTATTGTGGTTTGAGTTAACTTTGGTATCATTTGACGTCATAACTAATCTAACCCTAGTCCTATCCTAGGGTTTCTAGCATCCCCATTACTCAAAAAATTTTCTTTCACCCCAAACTTACACACCTCCTTCCACCTACCTATACCCAAAACCACAACCATGCCACCACCGAGACAATTGTCAGATCTAATCAAGAACTTATGATGGATGACATACAACGGCTACTTCGTCAAGTGTTGTCATTGAGAAAAGAACCCAGGGCAGGATCACCATCGATTGTAATATTGAAAGCCGCAAAGGAGAGTAAGTACAACACATGAACCCCTTTCGAATGGATGATTCTAGTGGATAAGAAGACATACCACAATGCTTCGGGGTGGTACAGTATCAACAAAGATCTAGAGCTAAAGTGCCCATTGGAAGATACAAAGATGAGGTGTCGGTTGGAGGATACAAAAACGAGATGTTTGTTTGAGAATACAAAGATAAGACACCTATTGGAGGATACATAAATGAGAAGATACAATGATAGGGCATCTGTTAGAGGATACAAAGATGAGATGCATGTTAGAGGAAACAGACATGAGATGTATTGCCTATTGCAAGATACAAAGATTACAAGCCTATTGGAGGAGACAAAGTTATAGGAATGAAAGTGGACCTACCAAACTTCGAAGGGAGGATGGATACAGATTACTTACTCGAGTAAATGCAGACTGTTGAGCTGAGTTTTGACTATAAAGAGGTGTCAGATGACATATGAGTGAAACTCATCGTTATCAAGCTGAAGAAGAATGCTACTTTGTGATGGAAAAATCTGAAGAGGAAGAGAGAGAAAAGAACAAGACATAATCACTTTTTGGAAGAAGATGAAATAGGAGATGCAGCGACAGTACCTACCCTCACACTATCAGCAGGATATTTTCTTGAAGCTCTACTACGTGGAATAAAGTGTGCTATCAGTGGAGGAGTACACAACAGAACTTATGCAGCTTAAATTGAAGAAGTATTTGGGAGACCTAAAGCCCGCCATCAGTAATTTGGTCTAGTTGCAACCCTAATAGACACTAAGGGACATGCAAACTTTAGCACTGAAAGTGGTGATATAAAAGAAGCAGAGCAAACGACCACTGTTAGTCAAACAATCACCCACAGTTGGAAACCTCAGGAGACCACATCTCAGGGAGTGGAGCAGTTATTCAAGAGTAGGACAAAGCCACTCAGAGTGAGAAAAAGCCTGAGAAGATTATAGTCCTGACCAGAAAATACTCTAGGTGTCATGATTTTGGACACATCGTTTCTAGATATCCGACAAGCCGAGTTGTGACTTTCATCAAATAGGGAGCAATATAAGAAGTTAGCAACAAGAAAGCAATTAAAGAAAAAGGTGAGGAGTATCAGCTTCCACTAGATGAGGGTGAGATGCTTGTGATTTGATGAGTCCTTCAAACTGAGGCATCAAGGGAGCAATAGTGGTTTTCCCACAATATATTCTACAATCGTTGCACCGTGAAGGGAAACGTATGCAACATCATTATCAATGGAGGTATCAACAAGAATGTGGCGTCAACACTAATGGTGGATAAGTTGAGCATTATGACTTAATAACATCCTCATCCATGTCCTCTAACATGCTTGAAGGAGAACATGATCAACATTAACTGGAGGTGTCTCGTGAAATTTTTTATTAGGAGCCAACTGTAGAATCATGTTTGGTGTTATGTTGTGGTCATGAATGTCTGTCATCTTTTATTGAAGAGACCTTAACAATATGATCACAAAACTCAACATGATGGGTACAAGAATACCTACTAATTCACCAAAGATGGCAAATGTATAGTCCTTCTACCTTTTGTTGAGTCAGAGATTACAGGTGCTCTTGCAGTACAAAAGCGTCGGGAGGATCAGTCCTAGTAATGACAGAGGACCGCGAGAGAGAAATGTCGGTAGTAAATATAGGATAGTGAGTACAGAGAAAGTTTCAGGACATCTTGTTCGCTAGCTTACCACCATGGCCGAAACCATTCAAGGAGATTCAGATTGCCCTCACCCTAGATTGGTTTGAAACAACCTTGGGTTACTTCTGAAGAATTCAACAGAATACACTTGACATGGAATCCCTGTTCAGCTCAGCAAGGTAACCCAACTAGTTGGACTGATATGGACATTTGCTCGCAAGTGGGAAAAACTCCTCAGGTGCTTTGGGGGATAGTGCAGTATCCAGTGAGATCCCGGTGCTTCTCGAGCTGCAGTTAAAGATTCCTCAAACTCGAATTATAGTAGATCTACTACTTTTAACATGTAAATAGAAGCTTCGACGAGTGAGGCCACTCATCGAAACTCCGCCAACCCTGCGAGATTAACACGGGAGCTTTTTAGCATAGAATTTTTGCGATACTATAGCTGCTATAGTACTGCGGGATTTAATATCACGGGAGACGGGTTGTCGAAATAGTCTTGTTTTACTTTCTTGTACTTTTTTACCTATTATATTTCATTCATTTTTTAGTTATTTACTTTCTTATGCTTTCTTTTCTATTATCTTTCATTCATTTTTTAGTTATTTTTTAAATACGTGTTGTATTAGGGTTTGAAAATTAGTTTTTATGGTATATTTTGTTAGGAAAGCCACAAGAATCCAAGGTTTCCTCTTTAAGGGTTGTATTCAAAAGTAAGAAGGTGTTCTGGTTATAACTAATGTGAGGTGATGATCTCCTTCCAAAAAATCGAGTGTTGCTCAAGATGTAGCTCATTTCCGAGGGGTATTTGTCATTACGCAACACTTCCGCGGCCTTTCTAAACGTCGTCATTGCCTTCCCCTCCCTTCTTTTCATTAGCTTCGCAGTCTCAACCCTTCATCTTCGCCACCGCGTCTGTTCCCTCCCCCGCCTGCTGTTTCGACCGTTGTCCAACCTCCCGTACTTGTTGCAACCACCCAAGCTAGCAGCCTTATTGTTCTTTTTCCTACAGTCCCGCTACCCAGGCCCTTATTTCATTCATTCCAACCACCCCCTTATTGTCACAGCCCCGGGATAACATTCCTCTTGCTATCTTGATGTTCACAACCCTTTCCCTTCGTTATCCCTTGTTGTCCCAACCCTCTCCTTGGTTGTCGTTGTTGTTTTAGACCCTCTACTTGACCGCCAACACAATCTCTTTTATTGTCCCAACAAACCACAAACCATAACCATTTGAACCTCCTAGCACCTAGCACCTAGCCGGCCTTCACCACCCTCAGATCAAGCCTTAGTGTGAGTTTGTGTATTGTTTTGTTATAATTTCCCTTCCAAGTGTGTTTGATTATTTTTAACAATAGTATTTATTTCTCCTATTATGGTTTGGATTAACTTCAGTATTAATATGTTCTTGAGACTTCATCACTTATGACAAAAAGATCTCTCAATAAAGTACATAGCAGAGTTCTAAATGTTTATATTAAAGTGTAAGCTACTGGAGCGGAGAAGAGCACTATAGCTCGATATATGGGGGGACTGAGAACATTCATTGACAACATGGTACGGTTACAACCCTATTGTACGTTACAGGATATCCACACTCTAGCCTAGAAGGTGGAGAGACAACATAGCAATATCAGGCCCACCACATTGTAAATAGGGGGGTTCAACCAGTGAGTCAAGCAGCAAGAGTGCGGCCAGTCTAGCAATCAAGCCAAGCCCACTAGAGAAGAAAATAATCCAAAGTGAAGAAAAGGTGTAGCCCACTTGCATTCCCAAATCCGTCACAACTAGGAAATGCTTCAATTGTCATGGCTTTTGACACATTACATTAGATTACCCAACAAAAGGATGGTCTCATTCAAGGAGAAGGAAGCAATGGAAAATAAAAATAGTGGAAATCATTGACACATGGAACACTGAAGAAGTTGAGAATGTAAAAGAGGAGTACCAACTTTCAGCTTATGAGGGATAGATGTTAATAATTCGACGGATCCTTCGGATTGAACCTATGAGGGAAGCACCACTAGGACTAACATTAGTTATCCTAGATGACTGTGAGTTCAAGGAGCTGATACCAGACATTCCAACCCTAGATAAGTGAATTTTAGGATGGTCTATCTACAACCTACCACCTAGGTTGCTACTACTTAGAGAGGTCTAGGATGACAACGCATCAGATAGAAATGATAATCTAACGGAACCTTCAGACTGAGCCTATGAGAGAAGCACCACCAGAATTAACATTGGTTGTTCTAGATGACAGTGAGTCCAAATAGTTGATAACAAACACATGTCGGCCTCAAGTAAATTTCAGCATTGTCTAACCTATAACCTACCCCTTAAGTTGCCACTAGTTAGGAAGGTCCAGTATGTCATCACATCAGATAGATATGAGAATTTTTTATTGATTTTTTGAAAACTCTACGGAATAAATTCAGCAATAAGTTTCAGTTCAATTCAACAGTGCACCCATGGACAAAGATTGTCAGACAAGAGTGGTAAATTGTAGTTGTGGACATCTTCTTTTGTGTTTTATGAGAAGAAAATTAAACAGTGGGATCCAGATCCTTCCAAAGATGAGGCCAAAGCCTTTCCTACATAGGGAGAGTGATGCAAAGCTGATTGAACATTGTTATGCGGTTTGCGGAACTCTAGCGATCGTGGAAGGAAGTATCACCCGTGGCGGAGTCCCATTCCTATATTCATTTGATTTCTTTCCTTTCTTACTTTTTTCCTATATCTCTATTTCTAATTAGAATTTTTTATGAAAGAACTATTTATATATTGTTATTTCTTATTTTATTAGACTTTTTCTTTGCTTATGTTTTTTGAAGATATTTTTTCCCGGGTTTCTATATTGTAGTGTATCTTTGGATTTCTTTCATGTGTTGTGTCTATAACTTGATAGAATCGACATGATGATCATTTTTGGAAATTCAAAGGCACATTATCCATTGAACTTACTGTTTAGTGATGTTTGACAACAGGAGGTTGTTGTTGGGTAGAGGAAAACAGTTGTTTCCTCTTCTGGTCCGCTTTCCCGCCGTTGTTCATGCCAGAATTCAGTCACCATCCTTGCCCCCACTTTCCTTACCCCTCCTACAACTTACCTAACCCTTTTTTGTACTCTTTTACACCAAATAATCCTCGAACGGTATGACAATATAAACTGTTTTTAAATAAAACCATTAAGATTAAGTTATTTAAATGTTATTTTTACTGAATTTAATTAACTATTTAATTGCTTAATACAATAAGTTTCCTATCATTTGCACTTAGCATTACATGCAAATGCAATGATGGATGTGCTAAGCAATGATTGAGATACATGTAACGAGATAAAAGGTATAATGCTATGAATCATGTTAGTATATTATGTTCTAATATTAAACACCCAAGAAAACTTCATTTCCCATAATCTCCAATGAATTCAATTTCAAATTGAAGTGTTAGGTTCTATACTTGTATAAGAAAACATAATTTGAGACCGTTTACAATAGGAAAACATTTTGAGGCATTCGATTTGAAGAGATAAATCATCCATTAGGTAAGATATGTAAATTTCAATGCAGAAAGCAAATTATTTTAGTCAATTTCTTGTATACTTATTTACAAATTACACAAATGAGTGCATTATAGTAGAAAATTTTAATATTTTAAAAAACATGTTGACAATCGTATTACTCATACGTACCTGTCCACATGAAAATTTTGATAATTCAAGCTCATAATTGAATGCATTATGATTATACAAATATTTTATTAATTGACGATACTTTTAAATGTAAGCATCTAGTATTCATAAATTTCTCATTTGTGTAAATTAATATTCAACGTATTTGAAAAGGATTCACAAATTTATTTTGAAGTTCAATAATAAAATATGTTGTACCAAAGAAATGTCATATCATGAAATGCAGGTTGACAACGATATATTTATGATACCTATATAGGTGGGGGAAAATAATCCCCACCGAAGTCAAAGAAGTTCTCAAGTAATTTAATAGTAATAATATTGAATTCAGCCGGGACCCTAATTAATTTTATAATGTAGCTTTTGGATTGTCATTATAGCCTATGTAATGTGGTGTAGATTTACAACTCACTATATTATGATGTCAGTAAACCTAAACAATCATAAGTACATCAATGTACAAGTAATTAGATAATTGACAGAAAACGAGAATATAATGAACTGTATGAAATTGCTTGTATATGGCTTATTAATTGATAGATCCACCCCCATGTTAATAGTTAATGCTAGTGAATAACATCATGTCAGCCACATAAAATAATTTGTTCCCATCTCGTAATTCTAAGCTTTTGATTTGGGCCGTGACATGCGTTGCACAATCTATCTTTATACCCTGTTTAATGTGGTGTAGATTTATAACTCACTACTTTATGATGCCAGTAAATATAAACAATCATAATAAATCATTCAAAAAATAATTAGATAATCGACAGAAAATGAGAATTTAATGAACCACATAAAAATGCATGTATGTGCATATTAACTGATACAATTCACCATGTTATTAGTTAATGTTAGTAAATAACATCATTTTATCTAAAATAAATCATCTATTCCCGTCTAATAACTCTAAGCTCTTGGGTTGGGCCATGACATTCGTACACATTCTATCCTATTTGTTCTCATCTTGTAACTCTAAACCCTCAGATTGGTCTGTGACATGTGTTGCACAGTCTGTCCTGATATTAGGTTGTCATTATAGCATTCAAGAAGAAGAAACAACTATTGTAAAGAGTGCAATAAATTCTTCTTCTTCTTCTTTGTAGATATACATAGGAATTTAAAAAGGGGGTGCTCCTATTAATATATAAGACGACAGTGGCTTGCATTGTTAGTAGATCATGTACTATACTCTCTCTCCTCATAGACATATACTTGATTGAAACTAAACCTCGTATATCTTAGTTTTTCTTTTATGATTGTTATCTATTTTTCTTTTAAGATCTGGCAAATCAATCAAGATATTGATTGATGCTTCCGCTTTGAGTCATTTAGCTTCCTTGTTACAATATAGACTTCAGAAATTCGTGATCAAGTTTCTCTTTCTATTTATACTTCATTGAAAACATCATTACCCTATACCCAACTACTTGGATATCACCATAAACAACTAAGAAGCTGTAGCCTTCCAATGAAGCATTAGTAATTTTAGATCCATGACAATAACATTGAAAGCAATATTTTTAGTGATTCGATTAGGTCTCCAATCGCTAAAAGTAATCCAAGAACCTAAGTTAAAACTTTTCCAATATTTAATATAAAAGGGATAATTAGTAACAAAAGAAAGTTTAACAAGAAATATATTGTGTTTGTAAAAATTGAGCACCAAAATCAGTTACAAAAGATACAGTTAATGGTGAAGTTTACATTTTGTCTATCATGCAATATCCAACTCAGTCTTGTTAAGAAAAGAAACATGCCTTACAGGTTTCTATTCGACAAACAGTTTATTTAAGAAGTATTCTTTGTACCTGGCTTTGTCTATGATCATCTATACAAGTGTGAGAAAAAAAAATGAAATTAATATTGTTAAATATAATGGTAATACTTCACCTTGACCATTGTCATTCGCTCTTAGCACCACAAAAACATATTTGAGGAGTGGGATAAGAGTTAGTGTATATATAATCAGAGACAGAGCTCCGATAATATCTTCAGGATCCTTTACTCCATGAGAAAACGTGTTGTAGAAAACATACAAAGGTGATGTCCCCAAATCTCCAAACACCACCCCAAGACTCTGGAATGCGAGTCTTAGAATTAACAATGTAGAAATTTTCTGCAAAGCAAAATCAGGAATGTTTAGCTTATATGAGACAATGGCATTCATTCTTTCCAGGCCCGAGCAAGAAAGAATTCGTTCTTATTTATTCCCCAAGCATTCTAAATACTAAATAGTGAGAGGTGAAAATAGAAAGGAGCATAAAGTACAAAAGAATTCCCAAATTTAGAAATAATGAAAATTACATTTGATGACAGGTCCTTCATCTATAGCTGTAACTATCTAAATTGTGAAAAGGAAACAAGAGAGACATCTCCTGACCAATGCATAAAAAATGTATATTTCATGACAAAAATTATCCTAAAAATGAACATATCTCGCATATAGGCACCACAAATTAAACAAGTGCCAGCCAATGGCCATTCGCAATGACCTGACTCCGTAGAGACAAACTTAATATTAAAAGGTGTAAGGGCCCAGCCTAATGATCCTAGGATACGAAGAGAATCACATTGGACCTGGTTGTAGCAAGAGGAGAACCCCAATATCAAATCCAAAACATATGATTCTCCTTAATGTCTAAGGTCTCTTTAGAAGAATTACAAATCCTTGAATAAAAAAAATCATTGAGCCATTATTAATCATCACAGACAAATAAATGAAAGTGAAATAAACCATAACATCATTTAAGAAATTATTCAGATTACAATAAAAAGAATCATTTAAAATAATTATGGTATAATATAAATAAACAAAATACTACTTTATCATAATTATAAAATATTATATTTACAATATCTCAATCAGCTGCCCAAACAACATGCCAACCGAACCTTCCTTGAAGCCAAAAACCATGGATATAAAATAAGATGAGCAATAAGCCCTTTCATGCTATACAAAACTTACAACAGACTTCAAAGCATAGAATGGAGAGCAATATGCATTTTTCTAGTCAGCTTGTAATCATAGTGATACCAGAATTAACCCAACTTCAATAGAAAAATAAATATTATTACCTAAAGCAAATATGAGATTAGAACCAAAAGCACTTGAAACAAAAATACAGTGACAATCACAAACAAACACAACTAAAATGTATCCAAAGTTGGTGGTTAGTTTGATAAGTGGATGGCAGGAGGAGGGTGATGAGGTGGTGGATGGCTATAGGAGAAAGAAAGGAAAGTTGCAGGGGACTGCGATGGGGAGAGCTGGAGATTGGTCGGCTGAAAAACAACAACACGGGTGTTGAAATATAAACTTGTTTTTTTAGTTGTTTAAATAAAGCTTAATTTCTAGAAGTTTATTCTAGAATNCTGGTTGGAGGGCTAGAACAACAACAAATAGCCAAGAGCGGTTGTTCGAGGCGGTGGCAACAATGAGGAACATGTGGGACTGCAAAGGGTTGTCTTCGAGACGATGGCTGCGAAGAGGGTGGCTGGACAGCGAAGACGGGTAATTGGAAGGAATGGCAACAAGATGGGAGGCAAAATGTAAGAATTATCTAAAACTAGAAAGTAGTCGAGTCGAGTGATAGACTCGTATATGTAAAGTACTAGGAATATCCTGTATAATCCACGTTAAAGTAGAGGAGGGAGATCATGTCATGAATAAGACACGGTGTATTATTGCTCATTATTCTTCAATTCTCTCTCTCTTAACTTATTTATTTCTTGGGTTATAATTCATGGACAAATCAAGATTCAACATTTTAAAAGAACGGACAAATCAGAATTCAACAACACCTATCTCAAAACAAATCCAGCAGATTTGAAATTCACAACCTTTTTTGTCTTTATATCGTAATACAAAGTTATTTACAACTATAATAACATCATAATTTAACTAAAAATCATCCAAAAAAGAAACGAGCAGAGCAACTACTAAAGAATACCTTCTCTCCATGCATATTACCAATCTTATCAGCCTCTTCATCCATCGACTGATCAAACTTCTGTTCCAAATCCCACATGCTCCCTCTGTCCCCAACCTCCACCACTGACGGCGACCCCATCAAAACCCTAAACCACCCTCAATCTCCACTCACCACCCAAATGCCAAAACCAGAGTTGAACTGGCCCAACAACTCTCCTCAAACCTTTGAATCACCTCAAAGACCCACCATCTTAGAGCCCAGCACTCCGTCTTGGCAGAGAAAAGTTGAAGAAGAGAATTCAACAGAGGAAAGCAGTGCGCTGCTCTCTCTCCAGTAGAAATTTCTGCAGGAGCATCGAAAGGCTAAGGCTTCAAGACGAATCAGCCACCTTATTTAAATGGAAGCATGGAGAGCGACCGGCGATTTGGAACAATAATCTACGATTCAACGGAGGGTGGCGACGTTTATATATCAATATTTTTTTCTAGAAGTTTCTTAGAAGTTGCGTTCTCTGCAATGGAACTTCTCCAAATCCTCAAAGGAAGCTTTATATAATTCTATATTATTAATATGTTAAGTCTAATTGTAAGTAGGATGAATAATAATTTTAGTGGGGAAGAGCTCATGTTAGGTCTAATGTACTTTGAAGAAATATTTAAAAATAGGAAAAATTTTCGTACCTCCATAATAATACTTATATATTTACATATTCAATATTTGAAATTTAGTATTTATGTTTATAATATTTTAATGTCATAAATTTATATATAAAAAAAACGTTATGTTTCTCTTTTATAGAGATAATTATGGCATTAATTGGGTGATTTAAAAGTGATGTGTGCTGGAAAATTTGAGACTGTTGTGTAATGAAATATCATCTTAGCGTTGTGCGAGAATTCAACACACACTCAGGTAAAAGAGAACAAACGATAATGACATTAGAAGTTTTTTGTGAAAAATTAGTAAAGATAAAAAATCACGGGATCTAACCTAGATGTAAAAATCAACTATAGGTTAATAATTGCAGAGAGCATTTGTCCCACAGAAGGGAAAAAATTATTAGGTTATCCACGTTATAATGTAGACTGACGGCTTTTGGTCGGTGGCAGTCGACGGTGATTGGTGGTGATCGACGGTGGTCAGGGGTCAACGACGGTCGTTGGTGCTCGACGACAACAGTAGTGCCCGACAACTGTAGGTGATTGTCGATAATGGCAGCGGTCAATGACAATCAATGAAGGTTGGCGGTGATCGACGACGGTCGAGGACGGTCGGTGGTGGTTTGTGGGGGTTGGCGACAATCGACGATGACAGTGGTGGTGTTGGACTTCTGCTCATTCTCAAAGGTTAGAGTTTGAAGTTGTGATAACGTTCGTAAGCCATATAGACCAAAGTTGGGAGTTGCATGAGCTGTAACTATATCTATAGGTCACAAAGGTTAGAGTTGGGAGTTGCACAAGTTGTGATAATATACATAGGCCACAAAGGTCAGAGTTGGGATCCGCACTAGCTATGATAATATTTATAGGACGCAGATGACATAATTTGAAGATACATGAACTATGATAATGTTCATAGGTCACAAAGGCCAAAGTTGTGAGTTATATTAGCTATGATAACGTTTGTAGGCTGCAAAGCCTGAAGTTAGGAGCTAAATGAGCTGTCAATCTTATAGGTCGTAGTGGTGGAATGTAAGAAAAGAGTTTAAAAAATTAGAAGAATGTCATTGTATCATGAGTACGACCATTATAAGCAGTTATTGTGGGGTGCATTGTTAAACTATTTTTCAGATGTTTCATTGCAATATATGCAGGATGCTTTGTTGCACAATATTTGATGCATTATTACAATATTTTTTGGGTGTGTTATTGCACCATATTTGAGGTGTTTTTTTACACCATGTTTGAGGTGCATTGCCACAATGTATGTGGGTTGTGTGTTGCGTCATCTTTGGGGCATTGCTAAACCATATTCAGGATGCAATGTTACACCATCTTCGGGATGTGTAGCTCCATAGAATGATTTGTTTCCCTTCACAGTGTTTCGTTACTCCACAACATATGTTGGGATTTTGTAGCGTGTACCGTAATTCCTCAATGGGCTACGTTGTGAAGAGCACGGGGTGGTCGACAGTGGTTGAAGGTGCTCAACAAGCAGTAGTCGGTGGTTACAGGAGCCGGAGGTGTTTGCTAGACCATCGACGTGGAACATTAGACTTTAGCTCATTCTTCTCCAAGTCTTGGGCTTCCTCTAATTCAGAAATATGTCTCGTTTCATGAACGAGATAGGACACTAATTATAAATTATAGGAGAGGCTTCCTGACATATCAGAAAATAATTCAGACTAATCCATCGATCGGCCCAAAAAGATTCCTTTGATGGAATAACCTTCTGTGGACCTTGATTGTCTTAATAATGTCAGAGTTGAGTGATTTTAGGGTTGTGAGATTCATCTCATTGAGACACTCGATTTAATTATAAACACATCTGATTTGTAACCTATTGGACCCTTCAATTGGGCACTAGAAACTTCCAAAATGGTTTAACGGCTCGATCAAGACTTGAGTTGACTCAGATTGGGTTAATAATAGTGTCATTGCATTTAACTCATCGAGTCGGTTAGTTTGACTATAAATTTGTTACAATCAAAGTTCTAGATGATTTTTAATTAAATTTTAAACTTGTTCTGCTAAGAAAATAATCTCAAAATTCGTGTCACACCTCCAGATCCATGTTCGATGGTGAAAATTTATTAATGTTGTATTAAGCATAAAACTTATACACATGTTTGTGCATTTATTATAATTTTTAATTTTATTTTATAAATGTCTTCAAGTGCTTGGTTCCCTACAAGACGTTTTTTTTTACTCTAAACAATATTTTCATCATTTTTAGGAAGTTAGATTAAAATTCACATAAGAAACTTCACTATCATAACTTTTTAAATATGAAATATACATTTTCATGAATATATTTAAAGCACCGAAGTGCTATGTATATAAATACAAAGTTTAGTTGTGAGATACATGAATACATAAAAATTACATACTAGGTACGTGAATTTGTCTTTAGAAATATGTGTTTACATGAATAACATACAATTCTTAGGTATTTACATATCTCAAATCTGAACTCTCATATTTACCCACATAGCAATCAAAACTTTAATATCACATCAAAAACATCACAGATATCAATTTTTAAAGGTGAAATGTACATCTTCATGCATATGTTTAAAGCACCAAACGATGTGTACATATAAAAGGGAATTTACATTCATATCACACAATCCTGATGAATTTACATATCTCAAATCTAAACTTAGATATTTTAACAAGTTGCATTATTGCTTTTTAAAAAGTTAAATACACATTTTCACACATAGGTTTAAAGCTCCGAAGTGACATGTATGCAAATTAAAAAATTTAGGTGTGAGATACATAAAAGCATAAGAATTGTGTGTTAGGTATGCCAATTTGTCTTTAAAAAAAGGCATTTAGATGTGTATCACACAATTCTTATGTATTTACATATCTTTAGGTATGTTAATTTTTCTTTAAACAGGGGTACTTAGATGTGTAGCACACAATTCTTATGTATTTACATATCTTAAACCTAAACAATCATATTCACACACATAGTACTAAAAACTTTAATATCACATCAATATCATCGATATAAAAATTACCAATTTGTAAAAGTGAAATACACATTTTCATGCATGGAGTTAAAGCACCAAACTATCATGTATGTAAATACAAAAGTTTAGGTGAGATGTATAAAACATAATATTTTGTGTGCAAGGTATGCAAATTTTTCATTAAAATTTAAGTATTAGATATGGAAAGACCTAATAGATGAGTCGTAAGTCTAACAATAAGATACATCATCAAAATTATAGAAAAATGAATCAAAATTTCGTATTTCTCTAAAACACTTAATCTCAAAATGCAAAAAATCTAATGGTTCAAATTAAATAAAATATTTGAAGGAATGTTGGGATAAAAAATATTTATATTTGGAGTTTAAGAACTTGAGAAATCGTAAACTCCTGCAAAAATAGGTTTCAAGAGTGTTCGGTTGGCTCAGGAGCGTAGGCGCGCTCACATGATAGAAATGAGAGATTTCAAATGCCATTTCAATATAAAGATCATTTTTTTATAGCTTTTTAACAGTCATTTGACCGTTTGTGCTTAATTTCTTAATATTCGATGGATTTGATCATCAACTAAAATAACATGACAATCAGTTATATATTAATAGCCCAAGAAACTACGGCTTGGATCGTCAGTGATTATTTCATGGCTGTAAAAAAATCAATTTATTCAATACCCATGATTCAACTCGTAGAAAAGTAATTGGTTATACTAACTGTCACTATTTAGTGGGAACAAATGCAAATTTACCTATGCACTCTAGACCATTAGTTTTTCCATTGATTTTAATTGCTTTTTCCTGTAGTGATGTAAAGACTACAATTTTTTTTGATGGATTGATGATATAGAAAAGTTCACTCTAGAAAGTGACCAAGTGAGAATATATGTTATGGACATAATGTTATCCCAAAGACGTGATCGTCTGATCATGAAGGAGAACATCATTATAGCATTAGTTATTATTGCTATTATTTTTATTATTGTGCTGTTTCATATAAAGTGATGACTTAAAATTGATGTTTTAGAGAAATCAGACTCTTGACATGCTTCTATATTGTTGAAGCTGTTTATTTTATTCTGCTATAATTATTTTGAAAATTGCAGTCATTCAGCTAATTTACATCATTGTCAAAAGTACTTGCAACATAGCAAAGTATTCAAATAGGCTAACTGTTGCACCCCAGCCCAAGAAACAGCTTCGCAACTGTTTCAATTCTTCAAAAAACTGCAGCCGCCCCCAAACGCTCCCNGGCTTCAGGACGAATCAGCCACCTTATTTAAATGGAAGCGTAGAGAGCGACCGGCGATTTGGAACAATAATCTATTATTCAACGGAGGGTGGCGACGTTTATATATCAATATTTTTTTCTAGAAGTTTCTTAGAAGTTGCGTTCTCTGCAATGGAACTTCCCCAAATCCTCAATTGGATTAATTGGATTAACAGGGCACATCTAATTCTATATTATTAATGTGTTAAGTCTAATAGTGAGTAGGATGAATAATAAAATTAGTGGGGAAGAGCTCATGTTAAGTCTACGTACTTTGAAGAAATGTTTAAAAACAGAGAAATTTACATATCTACTTACATATCTTACATGTTAAGTTTATAATATTTTATTGTCATAAATTTATAAATGATAAGTTATGTATCTATTTTATAAAGATAATGATGACAGTAATTTTGAAGTGTGGGTGAATTCAATGTGATTCGTGCTACAAAATTCGCGACGGTTGAGTAATGGATTATCGTCTTAGCGTTGCGCGAGAATTCAACACTCACTCAGATAAAAGAAAACGTACAATAATGACATTAGAAGGTTTTTTTACATGGAAAACCAGTAAAGGTAAAAAATCACGGGGTCTGACCTAGATGTAAAAATCAACTATATGTTAATAATTGCAGAGAACACTTGTCCCACAGAAAGGAAATAGTTACTAGGTTTTTCAAGTTACAATGTCGACTGGCGAATTCCGATCGGTGGCGGTCGATGGTGATTAGAGGTGATCAACGGTAGTCAGTGGCCAACGACGGTCGGTGGTGCTCGACGACGACAGTAATGCTAAAAAAAGATCAGTGGTTATCGACGGTGGCAGTGGTAGACGACGATCAGCGACGGTTGGCAGTGATCGATGGTGGTCGACGACAATCGACGGTGGTCTACGGGGGCTGGTGGGGATTGACGATGACAGGCGTGGTGCTGGACTTCAGCTCGTTATCAAAGTTTTAAATTATCTCTTAAGCCGCCAGACCCTCTCATGACAAGGATGGGGCTCCATTTATACTGTTTAGGGTGCACCAAATGCAGAAATATGAATCGCTTTTGATCCAACTGTCCAGGGGTTACCTTCGGTCAGATGGCATTTGATGGACATTTGAGTGTATAAACGATATCGTGATTGAGAAATCTTGAGCTCGTTGGATTTGTCTTGTCGAGACGGCTGATTCGATTATAGGCTTGCTATATTCGACATTCGTTTAACTTTTTAAATATGTTTAGAAAACTTTCAAGAATGGTTTAATGACTTAATCTGAGATTGATTTGACTCGGATTAGACTAATTTTGGTAACATTAGTTTCTTCTTGTCGAGCTAGTCAGTTTGAATATAAGATTGCTAAATCCAGAGTTTTGAATAAGTTTTTATTGAGATTTGAATATGTCTTGCTCAAAAAGTTGGCTCGAGATCTTGTCATGCTTCGAGATTCATGCTGGGTGATGGAGATTTATTGGAAATATATCAATATGTAAATATGAATGTTTATGCGTTAGATATGTAGATAAATAAGTGTGGTATGTATTAAATGACCTTCAATAATAATAAAAGAATTTCGAATCTCACAAGACCAAGAAATGATTTAGAAAATGTACAAAAAAAAAAGCGAGATTGGATAAATATTATAAATTGTCCATGTTAAATTGTTCTTAAGAAAATATCATTGGTTCAACAAGCCGATACTTAACACTCTTAAAAATAAACTTCTTGTGAGTTATTTATGTTATATCAATGAAATGAGAGGATATATGTTATATTATATACAAGATATTTTGGTTATAGTTTATCAATAATTAAATCACAATGATATCTATAATGACAACAACAAGACAAAGTCATCAATTGTGTGAATAGTATTGAAGTGTGCCAGAAGATTGAGAGGAGTAGAGTGACTATTTAGCATTTGAAGTTGCACGAAAATCTAGCGCACTATCAGGTAATAAAAGTAACAAGTAGAGACATTAGATGTTTTTTTTCCGTGAGAAACAAGAAAATGAAATTCATGAGATGCTTTTCCGTGTTATTGTCATCTAGTTGAAATAATCAACTATATAATTATAAATACACATGTCCACTCTTCTCATGAATTAGGGATGACAGAGTTATAAAGTTGATCATTGTAGATATAAAATAGTAGTTCATCAATAATTGTCGTAACGAGCCACGAAGGTCGTAGTCGATTGCTATGGAGACAGTGCTCCATCGTAAATGTTATAAACAGTAACTGTAGCACCAACATGTTTTAGAGGTCATAGCTGAAATCCATAGTAGTAGTTGGTCATGTAGGTCGTGAATGGTTACTTCAGAAGAGCCGATTGGCCACATAGGTCGTAGTAGAGAGTTGTATAACCTCCATAGACCATAGAGGCCGGAGTTGGGAGCCACATGAGTTGTGATAACATATGTAAGCTGCAAAGACGGGAGTTGAAAGCTGCATGGGTTGTGAATAATGTTTGTAGGCCATAGAAGCAGGAGTTGGGAGTTGAATGGGCTTGTATAACGTTTGTGGGCTACAGAAGCTAGAGTTAAAAGTTGCATCAATTATGATAATATTTGTAAATCGTAGAAGTCTTAGTTAGAGATATGTGAACCGTGATAACAATTGTAGGCCAAAAAGACAAAATTTTGGAGTTGCATTAATTGTAATAACATTCATATGTCGGAGAGGCCAAACTTGGGAGCTTTGTGAGTTGTGATAACGTTCGTAAGTCACATAAACCAAAGTTGGGAGTTGCATGAGCTGTAACTATATCTATATGTCAGAAAGATTAGAGTTGGGAGTTGCACAAACTGTGATAATATACGTAAGCCACAGATTTTAGAGTTGGGAGCTGCATTAACTATGAAAATATTTATAGGACATAGATGACATAATTTGAAGACACATGAACTATGATAATGTTCATAAGCCACAAAGGCCAAAGTTGTGAACTATACTGGCTATGATAACGTTTGTAGGCTGCAAAGACCTGAGTTAAGAGCTAATTGAGTTGTTGAACATATAGGTCATAGTGGTGGAATGTAATAAGAGAGTTTTAAAAGTCAGAAGAAAGTTATTGTACCATAAGTATGACCATTTTAAGCAATTATTGTGGGGTGCATTGTTACACTATTTTTGAGATGTTTCATTGTAATATATGTGGGGTGCGTTGTTGCACAATTTTTTATGCATTTTTACACTATTTTTTGGGTGTTATTGCATCATATTTGATGTGCTTTTTTACACCATTTTTTACGTATGTTGCTACAATGTATGTGAGGTGTGTGTTGTGTCATCTTTGGGGCATTGCTAAACCATATTCAGGATACATTGTTACACGATCTTTGGGATGTGATGCTCCATAGAATTCTTTGTTACCCTGCACAGTGTTTCGTTACTCCACAACATATGTTGGGATTTTGTAGTGCATACCGTAATTCCACAAGGGGCTATGTTGTGAAGAGCACAGGGTGGCCAACAATGGTTGAAGGTGCCCGACAAGCTGTGGTCGATGGTTATAGGAGTCGATGGTGTTTGCTAGACCATCGATGTGGAACACTCGACCTCATCTCATTCTTCTCCAAGTCTTGGGCTTCCTCTAATTCAAGGTATATGTCCCCTTTCATGAAGGGGATATGACACAATTTATAAATTATAAGAGAGGCCTCCCAACATATATGAAAATAATTCAGACCAATCCATCGATTGACCCAAAAAGATTCCTTTGATCGGATGGCGTTCTGTGGACCTTGATTGTTTTAACAGTGTCAGCATTAAGTGATTTTTGGATTGTCAGATTCATCTCATTGAGACACTCGATTTAATTATAAGCATATCAGATTTGTAATTTATTGGACCCTTCAATTGGGCATTAGAAACTTCCAAAATGGTTTAATGGCATGATCAAGACTTGAGTTGACTCTTATTGGGTTAATGTTAGTGTCATTGTGTTCAACTCGTCGAGTCGATCAGTTTGACTATAAATTTGTTACAATCAAAGTTCTAGATGATTTTTAATTGACTTTTGAACTTGTTCTGCTAAGAAAATAATCTCAAGATTCGTGTCACACCTCGAGATCCATGTCCGATGGTAAAAATTTATTAATGTTGTATTAAGTATAAAACTTATGCACATGTTTGTGAATTTATTATAATTTTTATTTTTATTTTATAAATGTCTTCAAGTGCTTGGTTCCCTACAAGAGAGGTTTCTTTTTACTCTAAACAATATCTTCATCATTTTTAGTAAGTTAGATTAAAATTCACATAAGAAACATCACTATTATGACTTTTTAAAAGTGAAATATACATTTTCATGAATATATTTAAAGCGCCGATGTGAGATACATGATTGGGTACGTGAATTTGTCTTTAGAAATATGTATTTACATGCATAACATACAATTCTTATGTATTTACATATCTCAAATCTGCACTCTCATACTTACCCACATAGCAATCAAAACTTTAATATCACAACAAAAACATCACAAATATCAATTTTTAAAGCTGAAATGTACATCTTCATGCATATGTTTAAAGCACTAAACGATGTGCACATATAAAAGGGAATTTACATTCATTTCACACAATCCTGATGTATTTACACTTCTCAAATCTAAACTTAGATATTTTTACAAATTGTGTTATTGCTTTTTAAAAAGTGAAATACACATTTTCACACAAGTTTAAAGCTCCAAAGTGACATGTATGTAAATACAAAAATTTAGGTGTGAGATACATAAAAACATAAGAATTGTGTGTTAGGAATGCCAATTTGTCTTTAAAAAGGGGCATTTAGATGAGTATCACATAATTCTTATGTATTTACATATCTCTAGATATGTCAATTTTTCGTTAAAAAGGGGTACTTAGAGCGTAGCGCACAACTCTTATGTATTTACATATCTCAAACCTAAACATTCATATTCACGCACATAGTACTAAAAACTTTAATATCACATAAATAGCATTGATATAACAATTACCAATTTGTAAAAGTGAAATACACATTTTCATGCATGGAGTTAAAGCACCAAACTGTCATGTATGTAAATACGAAAGTTTAGGTGAGATATATAAAACATAATATTTTGTGTGCAAGGTATGCAAAATTTTCATTAAAATTTAAGTATTAGATATGGAAAGACCTAATAGATGAGTCGTAAGTCTAACAATAAGATACATCATCAAAAGTATAGAAAAATGAATCAAAATTTTGTATTTCTCTAAAACACTTAATCTCAAAATGCAAAAAAATCTAATGGTTCAAATTAAATAAAATATTTGAAGGAATGTTGGGATAAAAAAATATTTATATTTGGAGTTTAAGAACTTGAGAAATCGTACACTCCTGCAAAAATAGGTTTCAATAGTGTTTGGTTGGTTCAGGAGCGTAGGCGCACTCGCATGAATGAAATGAGAGATTTCAAATGCCATTTCGATATAAAGATCATTTTTTTATAGCTTTTTAACAGTCATTTGACCGTTGGTGCTTAATTTCTTTCTATGGATTTGATCATCAACTAAAATAACATGACCATCAGTTATATATTAATAGCCCAAGAAACTACTGCTTGGATCGTCAGTGATTATTTCATGGCTGTAAAAAAATTCAATTTACTCAATACCCATGATTCAACTCGTAGAAAAGTCGTTGGTTATACTAACTGTCACTATTTAGTTGGAAATAAATGCAAATTTACCTATGCACTCTTGACCATTAGTTTTTCCATTGATTTTAATTGCTTTTCCTGTAGTGATGTGAAGACCACAAATTTTTTTGATGGATTGATGATATAGAAAAATTCACTCTAGAAAGTGACCAAGTGAGAATATATGTTATGGACATAATGTTATCCCAAATACGTGATCATCTATCATGAAGGAGAACATCATTATAACATTAGTTATTATTGCTATTATTTTTATTATTGTGATGTTACATATAAAGTGATGACTTAAAATTGATGTTTTAGAGAAATTGGACTCCTGACGTGCTTCTATATTGTTGAAGTTGCTTATTTTATTCTGCTATAATTATTTTAAAAATTGCAGTCATTCAGCTAATTTACATCTTTGTCAAAAATACTTGCAACATAGCAAAGTATTCAAATTGGCTAACTGCTACACCCCAGCCCAAGAAGCAGCTTCACAACTGTTTCAATTCTTCAAAAAACTGCAGCCGCCCCCAAACACGCTCCCTCCCTCTCTCTATTTAACAGTTCTTAATATTTTAAATTAATTAATATGCTCATATTTAGAAAAAAAAGATTCCATCTCTATATTTAGTCACAATGTCGTTCATCTTCTTCTTCTTTAACTATTTAATATTATAATTGCTTACATGCAATACTCTTGCACCCTCTAAGCATGTCCTATACATGAATGTGTGCAGCATGTCCGAATCAATGAGCCATAACTTCTATTATTTTAATTTCAATTGCTATTGTTCCTTTCATGGCAAAAATAATTTTTTTTTTTCGTTAATATTATTAATTGTACCATAATTATATCTCAGCATTCATCACCCACAACATATTCGACATTTATTTATTTTTTAAACACTCATATATGATATAAACCATTTGATGGTAGTAAGTGAGCGGGCTCAAACTCAGCTCGTTGATGTGCTTGTAGGTTGAACTTAGTCTAAATCTGCTCAAGAACTCATCGGGTCAAATTGAGTACATTAATTAATTTTATTTATTCTTATAATAAATAATAAATAAAATCTTTTATCATTCCATAAAAAAATAATATTTCTTTTTTCCAAATCAAGCTTTTGTCCCGAGCTCAATCGGGCATAAATGTCTGAGCCAAGTTCGAGCACAAGTTATAAGTTTGAGTCAAGCTGGAGCTAAACATACATCTCAAAAGTTGAGCTCGAGTTGAGTGCAGCTCGAGTAACTTGTCTCGACCTGCTTATACTCCCAAAGCAAACATTTAAAGATAGGCAAAATTTTTAAAAGGAGCTCCTATTATCCCATATTATGTGGATTGAGCGCGGACAAAAAAAAAAATTTAAATAAGTGCATATGAGCTCCTTGGAGTGCGTTTAATTATAAGATGGGCCTTCTATGGGGGCGTGTTACGTTCACCAACATAAGTGGGAGTGAAGTTTTCGCGACTCGCCATCAAAATATATTAACAATCGTGACATGTTTGTGCTCATACTATAAAATTAAATCCTATCGTGCAATTGATTTTATCTAAATGTAAGAGTTAAAGTTTAGCAAGAAAGTCAGAAGCATGTGCGTTATTAAGTGTTAATTGTTCTCGTATATGCAATGAAAAAAATGTATTCGTAGCCATAAAAACTTTCATGTGATGAGGGGGGTACAAGGATCGTTTACATCACAAACTCTTTTTGTCAGTTTAGGTCATTTTGACAAAGTTCTTTATAACTTCAAAAGCACTATTTTTTTTATTATTCATTTATCTCTAGCCGAAGGACTTTTATATTTTTTGTTCTTATAATAAAAAGTAATTAGTTTCAATTTAATTCATTTTTTGCTTACATTTGAATGTAATACAAAGTGTTAATTATTCTGGTATATGCAATGAAAATAATGCATTAGTAGCTATAAGAATTTTCAGTTGAGGGGGTACAAAGACCCTTTACATCTCAAGCTTTCCTTAAGCAGTTTAGGTTTTTTTTGGCAAAATTGTTTATAGCTTCAAAAACACTACATTATATATATATATATATATATAAATTCTATTATGCTCTCATAATAAGAAGTAATACACGATAAAATTCAATATAACAAAATTGTATTGAGATTTAAACAAACTTAATTTAAAACTAAATTACACGTACATTGCTAACAATGATGTGCAGAAGAAGATCCTAACGACACCGACATCATTTTGACATAGAAAAAATAGTATTTCAACGTGTGATAAATTATTCGAAATAAAATATGGACAACAGTTCAACGTGGAAAAAATAATTGAAAATTTTCATAAAACTACTAATTTTAAATTATTAAATATCCTGTAAAATCTGTATTGGCCGTTATTACACCAGACAGTCAATGTACTATTTCAATCTCCTTCGGACCAGTAGCCCTGTGCCATCGGGTTTCAAGGCAATATACAAACTCATAAAATATTAACAAATTAATTAACAATTATATGAACATAATTAAAATTATTTCAACTATAATGAAATAGCATTTTTTGGCAAAAAAAATTAACGATAATGTTTCCTAATGCTTGTGTGTTTTTAAAACTCTTACGTAATAAAAAAGATAAAGTTAGATGCAATATAAAGTGCTAATTGTTCTCGTATATGCGAGGAACATAATGCAACTATAACAACTTCTAGGTGATGAGGAGGGGTAAATAGACCGCTAACGTCACAAGCACTCCTTATAACTTCAAAAATACTACATTTCATATACATATATACATAACCTAAGAGTTATTCTATTGTGATCACGTAATAAGAAGTAACACATGATAAAAATAAATATAATTAAGCTGCATTGAGAATTAAACAAACTTATCATAAAACTAAATTACTCGTACCTTGCTAATAATGAAGTGAAAGAAAAGATCACGAGGACACGACCATCATAGAGACGCGGAGCAAAAAAATTCAGAAAAAACAAACAATATTTTAGTATATCGTAAATAATTTCAAAAAATACGTACATTATAATAACATAGTATAAAAATAATGAATTAGAATAGAAAGTCTTAGAACAAAAATGGGCAATATTTGATTATAACATAGATAAAATAAAACATGTATTATAACAATATAGTGTAAAAGAAAATAACAAGGCCGAATCTATAATTAAAAAAAAAAAAAAACGGGCAACATTTCAACATAACTTAAATAATTCAAAAAAAATTTGCTTTATAACCTTATATTATAAATAAATAAATAACATAAGTGATACATCACCAATAAATTTTCATTATCCATCACGAATCTTGAGACAACTTTTTGAGCAAGAAACATTCAAACTTCAATTAAAAGTCATTTAAAGCTCTGATTTCAGCAAACTTATAGTCAAACTGACCGACTCGATGAAATGGAGCTAATGATATCAAAGTTAGTCCAATCGGAGTCAAATCAAGCTCAGATCAAGTGATTAAATCATGCATGAAAGATGTTTGGACACATTTGAAAGACTAAATGAATGTCGAATTCAACGAGTTTATAGTCGAATCGAGCGTCTCGACAAGACGAATCCAACGAGCCTAAGATTGTTTAATTCTGACATTGTTAAGACACTTAAATGACCATCAAACGTCATCCAATTGAAGGAAGCTCTCCAGACCGTCCGATCAAAATGGTTCATGTGCTTTAGAGAGAAGTTGAAGCTTTGAGAAGTAGCTCAAGCCCAACATCAACCTTGCCATCGTTGTCCTCCGTCGACCACCGCCGACCTCCATCGACCACCGCCAACCCTCATCGACCACCATCGATCACCGCTGACCGTCATCCACCGTCAATCATCGCCGACTACCGTTGATCGGACACCGTCAGGCGACGTAGTAATCTGAAAATCTAATAACCCTTTCCCATTTGTGGGACAATGGGTCGTTGTAATCATCAACATATAGTGAATATTTATAACTGGGTCAGACCCCGTGGTTTTTTCCCTTTACGGGTTTTCCACGTAAAAAATTCTGGTTTCATCACTAGTTGTTTCACTTTCATCTGAGTGTGTGTTGAATTCTCGTGCAACGCTATGACAATAATCCATTATTCTACCGCCGTGAATTTTCTAGCACGCATCAGTTTGGCGCCGTCTGTGGGAAAATTTCAATCCCACAACTAAAGTACTTGCGCAGTTTACTACATGGCCACCAGACACAATGTTCGTGACAACAGAGCATCCCGCTCCAACACCCATCATTCTAGGGAACACTCACGAAGCCAAGGGCGACATGCTTTTTCATCTTCTCGCCCTGGAAGACACTATCCTGCCAACGAAGGTGTTTCGGGTCCTTCTACAGAAGATTGAATGTGTAGAATGGAGGAGTCTCAAATAGAGATCCTACAGCTCCTGCGCGTGGTTCAACAGCCGATGCCTACAATATTGGATCCAGGACGTACGAGAAAACATACCGCTCGGAGAAACTCATACCGGCCTGCCTCCTCAAGAAGGAACAATTTCTCTGTCAGGTCATGATGCTGACCTCCTAGATACCGCAAGTTCCACTAATCCATCTCATGCAACTCACCCGACATCGCCACATCTTCCTGTCATTCCATATAACGTCATTCGTAACAAACTATGACGCCTCGTCCAAGAAAAGTTCCCCCTAAAAATAAAGGATCGCTTCTATACTCACTGTAACATCCATAAATCTTCTCCCTTAGCAGATGCGGTCCTCCAATACCCCATCCCAACAAGCTTCAAGCTTATAAACATCGATACATATGAAAGGATAACCGACCCTTACGAGCATATTAATCATTATTAAACCATCATGCACATTCAGCGTGCCTCTGATGCACTTCTGTGTCAAGTGTTCCCGGCTACTCTTAAAAGAAAAGCTCAAATCTGGTTCTACTCTCTGTCACGTGGCACTGTAAACACCTTTAACAAGCTTGTCAAACTGTTCACGGAGCAGTTCATCGCAAATTGAATGATCATCAATGATTCATCCCATCTCTCGGGAATTCGTCAAAGTGAAGGAGAGTCGCTCAAAGACTACTTCCGCAGGTTTTCTACTTAAGCCCGTCAAATTTCAGGAGTAGATCCAGAGTTACTTAGGGGGGTTTTCCTTGGGGGGCTTCGTCCATGACCCTTCTACTCATCACTGATGCGGGATACAGTTTGTTCTTATGCCAATCTTGTCCACCATGTTGAGGCTCAGATCATCACAGATGAGGCCATCAGTGCACATAAGAAACAATTTGAGAAATTTTGTGGAAAGAGCAAAGGTAACTCTATAGACAATAATCAATCTTCACAACGGAGAAACTCTGAACAACCGAAGAATTGTGACCTCCTCCTTCAACCTGCGGGGCAACAAACTGAATATCGATCCAAGAAAGAGTATACACCACTCAACACGTCACGTGCTAACATGTTGATGGCCATCAAAGATGAGCAAGCTGTTAAGTGGCCTCACCCCCTAAAACCTAACTCGAGAAATCAAGAACAATATTGTCATTTTCATCGAAGTCGTGGCCACACCACTGAGGCATGTAAACTCCTTAAGGAAGAAATTTAAAGGTTGATTCAACAGGGATATCTTGGTCGATTTATACAAAACAAATTAGCTAGTAGCGATAATGCTCATACTGGGGGGCAACAAACACAAAGGCAACAACATGGGATCACCCAGTTGTGGGCGAAATTCAAACAATTCCAGGATGCCCATTGCTGAATAATCGAGTCCTTATTATTGTACCTGGTAAACCAATGAAGAAGAAATTGTGCCTCGAGCCTATCACTTTTGATGATTCTGACTTGGAAGGAGTTTGAATCCCCCACCAAGATCCCCTCGTAAATAGCTCAGGAATTGGAGAGCCCTGCTATAACGTAAAGATGATCCTGATTGATAATGAGAGCTTTGTCGATGTCTTGTTCTATTCAACTTTCCTTAGTTTGAGATTGACAAGGGAAAGACTTCAACCTGCATCCGGATCATTATATGGTTTTGTTAATCGACTAGTGAGGGTCGAGGGAAAAATAGATCTCTCTTTTGTCTTAGGAGATTTTCCTCGACAGATAACCCACTCAGTTCATTTCATCGTTGTCAAATCAGAATCGGCATATAATGCCATCTTCGGGAGACCACTACAATCAATCTTTGGTATTGTGAGTTTTGTAACACACTTGAAGATCAAGTTTCCAACCCCAGCAGGGATCGACATCGTGCGAGGTAATCAACATACATCACAATCATGCTACCTCAAACAAGCTCAGCCTTACCCGTCAATGACACTTAACATTGAGAACTTGGATCTTTGAGATGAAGATGTATCTCAATGGGCTTCTCTCGTGGAAAACTCGGTTCACATCCCACTCTCTGATGAACATCCCTCAAGAACAGTGCAACTTGGTTCCTTACTCTCGGATGAGCAAAGGTCAGAGTATGTAGATCTTCTCCAAATGAACCAAAATATTTTTGCGTGAACTCTGGCCGACATGTCTGGAGTTGACCCTGAAATAATCATGCACTCTTTAAAGGTAGACCAATCCTTTAAACCAGTCATTCAGAAGAAGCGCAATTTTGCCCCAGATCACTTACAAGCTATTGAACAAGAAGTCAACAAGCTTCTTGAAGCAAAGTTTATACGAGAAGTACATCATCCTACATGGCTAGCCAATATCTTCATGGTGAAAAAAAACTAGTGGTTCATGGAGAATGTGTGTCGACTATACAAACCTCAACAAAGCTTGTCTGAAGGATAGTTTTCCCCTCCCGCACATAGATCAGCTCATCGATGCCACGTCTGGACATCAAATGCTAAGCTTTATGAATGCATACTCAGGATACAATCAAATAAAGATGAACCCAATTGACGAGGAGGCCATCTCTTTTCAAACAGATAAGGGCTTATACTATTATCAGGTTATGTCATTTGGGTTAAAAAATGTCGGTGCAACTTATCAATGACCCATGAACAAGGTCTTCAAAAATTTTCTCAAGCGTACAATGGAAGTTTATGTTGACGACATATTAGTAAAAAGCTTGGTAGCATCCCAACACATTTCTCATCTGGAGGAGTGTTTTCAACTCCTTCGTCAGTACGATTTACTATTCAACCCGGCTAAATGTGCTTTCAAAGTCACATCAGGAAAGTTTCTGGGATTCATGGTTACCCAACGTGGAATCAAGGCAAACCCAAAAAAAATCAAGGCACTAAGTGATATGGTGCCCCCAAGGAACATCAAGGAGGTGCAACGCTTGAATGGTCGTATAGCTGCTCTATTTCGTTTCTTAGCGCGTTCTGGGGATAATTATCTGTCATTATTTAAGATACTTAGAGGTGCTCGAAACACTGGTTTTCAAGGGACAGATGACTGTTAAATTGCTTTTGAGCAACTCAAGACATATTTGACATCACCGCCCCTCCTCTCAGAGCTCGTCCAAGGAGAGATGTTATATATCTATTTGGCCATTTCACCTCATGCAATAAGCTCCGTGCTTGTCATAATGGAAAAATCCGTCTAAAAACCAGTATACTGTGTTAGCAAGATTCTCTCTGATACAGAAAAACGTTATCCTATGGAGGACAAGACTGCACTAGCCCTAGTATTCTTAAAAAGGTGACTTCGTCCGTACTTCCAGGCTCACACTATTGACGTTTACACGCAACTCCCTTTGAAGGTTATCCTACAAAAACCAGAAGCATTGAGAAGATTAGTTAAATGGTCAGTTGAATTAAGAGAATTTGACATCCACTATTTACTACGACCAAACATCAAATCACAGGTGTTGGTCGACTTTATGGTAGAATGTACAGTGCCTACCTCTGATGAACCACCTTCTTCTCTTCCATGGTCACCTCAGTGGACACTATATGTAGACGGAGCATCTGGAAACTCAGGAGATAGTGCATGAATACTACTCATATCCCCAAAGAAATACATTTTGGAGTATAGACTTCGTTTGAAATTCCCAGCCACCAATAATGTTGCTGAATATGAAGCACTTGTCATCGGATTAAAGCTTGTCATTAACTGTGAAGTACAAAACACAATTATCTACACTGATTCTCAACTCATTGCATCCCAAGTAGAAGGAAAATTTGATGCTCATAACTCATAACTGGTGCAGTATCTCAATCTGGTAAAAAAACTTCTCGCTCAAATTGAAACATGACAACTCATATATATATGCTTTGGGAGCATAACACCCAAGTTGATGCCCTCTCCAAGCTTGCAACTTCAACAATTGGAGATCTCTATAAAAGAATGTATATTAAGGAGATACATTTTCCTAGCATTCATGGCCCATGAGAAATACTTTCTATAGATGACCTAAGAGAGCCATCTTGGATGGATCCCATCATCTCCTTCCTCCGAGAAGGAACACTATCAGATGATGCTACTACATCAATTTGCATCTGACACATGGCTGCCAACTTCATCCTTATAGGGGATGAACTGTATAAGAAGACATTTGTAGGTTCATATCTCAAGTGTCTTCCTCCATCTAAAGCTGATTACGCTCTACGAGAAGTTCATTCCGGAATATGCGGGGAGCATCTTGGTGGTAGGGCACTTGTTCTTAAAATAATGAGGCAAGGCTTCTACTGGCCCACGATTAGGCAAGATGCATTAGAATTTAATGCAAGAATTGCCAACTACATTCCAATCTTACACATGCACCGCCAGTGGAACTCACATCTTTTCTAAGCCCTTGGCCTTGTGCCAAATGGGGGGGTAGATATCATGGGACCATTTTCGATAGCTACTGAACAACAAAAATTCATCATCTTAGCTGTCGACTACTTTACCAAATAAGTAGAAGCAGAGCCTCTTGACAAAATTATTGAGGTAAATGCCAAACAGTTTGTCTGGAAAAACATCATCTGTCGTTTTGGGTTTCCTGTGAATCTTATCACTGATAATGAGACTCAATTCACTGGAAGGGCCTTCACATCATTCTGCAATGATCTTTACATTCAGTTGGTGCACACTGCTGTGGGGCATCCTCAAACGAATGGGCAAACAGAGGTGACAAATCGTACGGTGCTCAAAGGTTTGAAAACTCGACTTGAGAAGGCTGGGGGCAATGGGTGGAAAAGCTGCATAACGTTCTCTGAGCCTATCGCACCACCACGCGAACTCCAACTATAGAAACTTCATATAACTTGCGTTTTAGCACCGAGACTGTCATCCCGTTGATATCAAAATTCAAAACCCCATAGTCAAGACTTTTGACTCAGAAAGTAATGAAGAAAAACTCAGACAAAAGTTGGATCTTCTCTCGGAAATACGTGATGTAGCCCACCTCAGAACTGCTTCCTACCGCCAAAGAGTTGCTCGCCACTACATCCGGAGAGTCAAGCCTCGACATATCTCCGTCGGTGACCTGGTCTTGCGTAACATTGAAGTCGTCAGTCATGGTCCCCAACATAATAAACTATCACCTCTCTGGGAAGGCCTATATATCGTAGCTACCATGATCAAGCCTGGAACCTTCAAGCTTAAGGATTCATATGGGAAAATCCTACCCCGGACTTGGAATGCAGAAAATCTTTGCAAGTATTATCAATAATACCCTAGTCATGTAGTCCACATATGTTGTTACATCGCAACTCATGCATAATCAATGTAACTTAAATATTTTTCACTTACTTTCCTATACATAAATGATATATTTATAAAGTGTAATGACTTATCCACGAGTCAATTCATGCTCTCGACCCGAGAAATACACAACTTTGATTGTATCTTAGTAAGAGCATGATCAATCCAAGGGGGATTTAATCTAACCTCTTCTATATAGTTAACATTGTAGAGATTTTACTCTAATAAACAACCTTGGATAGGTTAAAAGTCCTTGGTGGGCTACACCGGACCCCTTCCATACAGGTTCTTAAGGGAGTAATGCTCCGACAAACAACTTCGTATGGGCTAATAAGTCATCAGTGAACTTCTGTTGACTCCTATACAGATTAACATCATCAAGTAATATTCTGATGCATAGCCTCAGCAAAGTTAAAGACCACTGATGATTTATCTCCACGGTAACCTTCTTACGTGATATTGGACATCCAATGTGTTGCACCACCATGACGCTCCACCCAACGTGTCGCCGTGACGCACCACTGCAACGTGTCATCGCGCAACAACGTACCACCGCAACGCATCGCGTCGCTGCAACGCCCCTCCGCAATGCTCCACCACGACACTACTCAACAACTCTTCATTGCAATTCTTCACCGCAACTCATTGTGTCGTCGCGACGCCCTGCTGCAACAGGTCACAACGACGCACGTCGCAACGCGTCGTCGCCGCACAAAGCCACAAAGCTTTGTCGCGAAGCATCACTCCACTTCAACTCGGCATCACGACGCCCTGCCATGACGCTCTGACGCAACTTGTCCTCGTGATGCACTGTTGCAACTCGTCTTATCGACCTAACGCATCGCCGCAACACATCATTGTAGCGCACATCCGCAATGCTTCGCTGCGACACATCGCTCTGCCGCAACGTGTTGCGTCGCCGTGACGCTCCATCGCAACGAGTCGCGCCGCACCGCGACGCTCGCTCGCAGCGCGTTGCATCGCCGCAACGCTTCGCCCCGACACGCCGCCGCAACGCACCGCAGCAAGGCGCTGCCGCAATGCATGGTTGTGATGCACCGTCACGACACACCGCAATGACTAATAAAATTACCTAGAAAGAAATAGAATAAGAATATAAAAACAATTGCAAAAAAGAGAATGCTTAGCAAAGGAAGGAGAGACGCAGAGTTATAAGAGGCTGAGGGCACATTTAATTTTTGCATACATGCCCCCTTTGGGGAAAAAAATATTTACGTACGATATACGCGCGCAGAATTGCGTACATATGAAGGTTATTTGGAGGGTATTTGAGGGTTTTGTTATTGTTATTAGGGTTAATACCCTCAATAACCTCATAAAACCCTTAAATCATGGGAAAAAAAGATGAGCGTAATGTATTCGTAGGTTATTAAAAGGTTATTGAAATGTTATTAGGGTTAATACCCCCAATAACTCCTTAATAACCCCCAATAACTGAGTTATTAGAAGATTATTCGGGATCATACCCACACAGAACTGCATACGTATGAAATACGTAAATAGCGGCCCCCTTTAGGGGCACGTATGCATAAATTAAATGCGCCTCCATTAGAGCACATAGCTCTCATTTTAAATATTTTTTTTTTCTACCTCCTTCCCCATAATGTGGCATAATACGAGCACCTTTTAAAAATTTAGATATTAAGTAAGCCAATTTATACTAGTTAACTCTTGAGCAATATGTCATATACTTTTAATATTTTACTTCTTAAAAAAATTAATAAAAGTAATATCATAAATTAATGAAATATAAATAAAGTACACATAATGTGGTCAACGGAAATATCAACCAAAAGTTATTACGTCAGCACTAAAAAGTTCAACCTACGCTGAGCCGTTCGGTCCTGTTTGAAGGCAGAGAAATCTCGGCCGGTGAGTACATCCACTGATTGACGAACACGTGTCAATATATGCTTAGCCCTGCGATGTACCGTGCAAGCGGGTCATTATACTAACACGTGGCTTGCCAACAAATATTTCAACATTTATTTGTCAGATTTGCACGCATACCACTCAATTTTTGTATATTTACATATCTAACATGTAAATTTCAATTTTTATGTTATATTCACTTTAGTGAAGCATAAAAATGTGCTTAAAAGTAAAAAATAATAGCATTTTAAATATATGCATATAGTTAGGGCTGTCAAAATGGCTTGTTCACAAACAGCTCGTGTTCGGCTCGTTAAGAAGCTCGTGTTCGGCTCGTTCGCTAAGTTAACGAGTCAAATACGAACAACACGAACGAATATTTGTTCGTTCGTGTTCGGTTCGTTTTGGCTCGAATTACTACTAATCAATTATATATATAACTTTGATGGGTAGTATTTTCTTAAAATTTAATTGACTACAAGGCTACAAAGATTTATAATCATTTAAGAAGTATTAATGAAGAAAATAGAATAAAAATTATTAAATTATATTCAAATGATGTTTTAAATCTTGTCCCAATCATTAACATCTTATGACTATCTGATTAGGATTGTCAAAATGAATCTTTGTTCGTGAACGGTTCGTGTTCGGCTCGCTAAGCAAACAAGTCAAACACAAACATACTTTTTGAGCTCTAAATATAAACGAGCCCAACACGAGTGAGCTCACTCGTGTTCGGCTCGTTTACACCCCTACATATGGTATTGATGCAAAAAGTAAAGTTCAGATGTTAGATACGTAATCCCTTCACAATAGTAAAATGTACAAGTTATTTATCATTGTGCATAATATGAATAACAAAAAAATGACAATTTACATACATACCAAACAACTCTTATGCATTTACATATCTAACACTTTAAATTTTATATTTACATTCGTAACACTTTGCATGATGAACAAATGCATGAAAATGAGTATTTCTCTTTTATGAAATGAAATATATGATATGTTATTATGTATGACACCACCATCATTTTGGTGGTCTTAAGCTTCATAAAAATAAAATTAATGGCATCTCTTTTATTAACTTAATCACACACATTAATTATATTCAATTAACTTAATTTCATTAACCCTAATTAATTGAGTGATCATCCTTGTGACAAACCTTTCAATGAGGATGTAGATATAATCTCCAATGTCAAATGAAAAACATTTATTTAATCAACTCATTTAACACGAGATAATTAGATTAATAAAGTAATCACCTCTTCATCCACAATTTAATTCAGATTAGCAAAATTAAACCAAATAAACAAAAGATGCAAGTTCACCTTCCTCATACCTATAACCTCACTTTGCTGGACAAATTAGGGCCATAGCTTTAACTTTTATTCAAATTATATAGAATAAAAATGTAAATTTAAATAAAAATTATATAATTTCATATATCAAAGTTTATATGCATATAAACCACCAAATTCCTATGTATGTAAATATCTAACAGCTAATTTTTGTTTTTTATACTTTATATATATATA
>JXCR01145607.1:251166-280682 GCA_002079205.1 Phalaenopsis hybrid cultivar
ATATTGTAAATTTAATATCAATTATTATTTTTTTCATACATGAGTTTAGGATAGTGAATCATGAGTGAAATAAGCTTAAACAATAAAATAAATATTTAAATAAAAATCAATAGATATGTCAAAGAAAATTATTATTTATGGATTAGAAGAAGTAAAGCATAGACCATATTTAAAGCTTTAAAAAATAAAATAGTCAAATCAGGCTTATTCATTGCCGCATGACATCTGAAAAAAATAATTTAAATTTATAGTGATGTAAATATTTACATCATTTTTATATGAATTATGCAAAAATATTTTATTATATTTTTTATTTAAACAAGATGATATTTTATTTGCCCTTAAATTCATGATTGGATCAATTAAATTTTCTTGGCGAGTAAAATACAATCTCTTCATTATGACGAGAGGAACAAAACTTTTCCTCCCTTGCAGGCCTTCTTGGCGACTTCTTAGCGAGTAAAATATAAGTGTTAGGAAATTCAACAATAATCGTAATATGTTACAACGGTTGCAAGCGGTGGTTGGTGGCGACTGGTACCGATAGGTGGGGACGGCGGACGGTGGTTGACGGTTGATGGCACATGCAGAGCTAATGGTTGACGCTGTTGACAGCTACATAGGCAGGTGGTTACTTGTCAGGTCTTCTATCCATAACAAGCTCTAGAATTTCATTTATCATTCTCTTCTCCCCATCCCCAAGTGAAGATGGAGAGACCTATTTATAGCTTTTTGAGTAGAGACATTTTGTTCTACTGGTGCATAACTTCACTAATCACTTGATCGGACTGTCTGTGCTAATCCCCCTTGATAATCAATGATATTTTAAGGATTTGAGTGTCTTAATGACAATAAAATTGAGTAATTTTAGGTTCGTTAGTTTCCTCTCATTGAGATGCTCCATTGACCATAAATATGTCATATTTGAAGTTTTTTATTATTATTCAATTGATGATTTAAAGCCCAGTGATTCAACAGCTTAATCTAGACTTGATTAGGCCTTGATTGAACCAATTTTAGATTAATTGAGTTCATCTTACAGAGACATTCAATTTAATTACAAATATGCTGAAATTGAAGCTTGGATGATCATGAATTTGTATTTAGAATATTTTTTTATTAAAATACTTTGAAATTTGTGCTTGATGATAAAAATTGTTGATGGCACATCATTAATTATTAACCTTTAAAATTGATGTGTCATAAATGTAAATATCATAATTTATTTGTTAAATGTGCAAATAGATAGAAATTACGTTGTATGCTTGTAATTATATCAAACTAAATTTAATTATTATTTAATTTGCTTAAAACAAATAAAAATCTTATTTCATTAATAAATACTACGTAATTTTTATTTATTTACATATCTAGCATCTAAAATTTGATATTTAAATTTATAACACTATGACATCAAACAGCTACGCATGAGAAAATTCACAATTTAAAAAATAATAATAATTTAGATATTTTTAATATAATATTACAGATAAAAATGCTATACATGTAAATATAAAAGTTTAGATATTAAATGTATAAATACATAAATATTGTGTTACATGCATGTGAATGCGCCTACAAATAAATTATAATTCATGCAATTTACATATCTAACAGCTATATTTTGCTTTTTACATATATACAACCCTAATCTTTCATATCACATAAGAAAATACAATCACTTTAACTTATAAAATATGAAATATATTTTTTCTTGCATAGGGCAGGTGGTATGTATGTAAAAATTGAAGTTTAGGTGTTAGATATGTAAATACTATGTCAAACTTCCATAAATAATAATAAAAAAAGGGCAAATGCAAAAAAAAGGCTCAAAGCATGAACCCTAANCTTGCATAGGGAAGGTGGTATGTATGTAAAAATTGAAGTTTAGGTGTTAGATATGTAAATAGTATGTCAAACTTCCATAAATAATAATAAAAAAAAGGCTCAAAGCATGAACCCTAAACATTAAGCCATTAACATGATTGCTGGGTTATTGAAGTGCCTAGTATTCTCCTGTATTATTCAATGTGCTCCACTTTGCACATGAAAATGATGGGAGGACAAATTTGCAATGATAGAAGAAAGAATCTCAAACCTCGATGCAAGAAATTAGGGTTTATTAATAGTCTTCTTCCCCATCCTTCCAGCTCCCCAACCACAGCTGCACTCCAGGTATTATTCTCTTGGATCAGAAGCATTCTCCCCTTACTATGTTTTAGACATGCCACACAATTCATTATCTATTTGCATATCTAAACTTTCATATTTACTTAAATAACACTTACATCTTTCACATCATACAAAAATACCACTAATATTGACGCTTTTAAAAGTGAAATTTTAATGCATATGTTTTGGTTTGTTTATGATGCTGAAGTGTTATGTGTAAACATATCAACATTTTGGGGTTAGGTATGTAAATATATATGAATTATGTGATATGCGTGTAAATTTCCGAATTGTAGAAGTAATTTTATTCTTTTGATCAAATTTAACTTCTTTCAGGTTAGGATGGAAGTCAAAATGGCATCATCTATTGTCATTCTTCTGGTTTCGCTTATGTTTGCTGATGCAAGGTATGGCAAAGAGCCAGAGCTAAATCAAGAAGGTAAGCATACTGTGAATCTTACTTTGAAGAATAGATGCCTGAAATTTACGTGGGCAGCACACAATTTTTATATATTTCCATATCTACCACTAATAAATTGAAATTTACACGCGTGACATTCAGATCTTTAACATCACATAAAAAAGAACACTATTGCTATTTTTTTTTTTCATAAAATAGATCATTTGATGTTGATAATGCTAAAGAATAATAAATGTAAATATCAAACCTTTCCTGAGGTCATGTATGTAATTTACATTTTCTTTGAAAAAAAAAAGCATACAGGAAAGCATGCATGAGCTTGAAAATGAAAAATCCATCGTAGATTTTCAACAATGTCGTACCTTAAATTATACTATTTGCAGGAAACTACATATGTAATTCATGTTTGGAAGCTTCAAGGATGGCAGAAAGAGCTCTGAAGGAATGGGAACCTTTCAAAGAACTTGATAAGCTTTCCAGCAACATATGCAGTGTCCTGCCAGCAAATTTCGAACTTCAGGTGAGAGTTTGAATTCGAAGCGAACAAACACAACAAAATAATGGTGCAATTACATACATAGCGCTAGAAACATTGTTATTTACAAATCCCGCACCCTCTCATCCAATTTTTAAATTCTCACTCAAATGGTCGCACGGGTGCTAGTTTTGCAAATAACAATGTTTCGAGTTCTATGTACGTAATTATATCTAAAAAAATATAAATGCTTCCCTCCATCTTCTTCGCTCCTTTCTCATAAATGAAAAAACTTCTTTGCTTAGCAGTGCTTGGAGAAAACAAAGAAGCAAATTCATCATTCCAAACTATCATTGCAAGAACTCTTTCGTGAGAAAAGCCTTTGCAACAGCAGAGACCTATGTGCTGACCATCAAATTTTGCAAGAAATCAAAATTGCAGGGGAGAACAAAAGCCCTCCAGAGGTGAGAGAATGAGAGAAATCTACTTAATTGTGCAGATAACATCTCGTCGGACTTACCAATTTGTTAAAAATTTATCTGTAATATATTGAAAACAACTAATGATAAGTTTGGAATTACATTCCCGAATGGTGGTGGTAGCATTATGCAAATAAAATGTCACTCTTTTTAATAACATACGACTGAAGCACATTTGTTTATTCTATCTCCTGTCCCCATATAAAACTGAAATTATTACTCAATTGCATAATCTAAACTCAATACAAATAACAGAATTAAGAGATTAAAATCTATTAATTGCAAATCAATTATGATAATCCTAAGTCTTTCTTTGGCATTGTAAAAGACTATTAACACTTAAAAACTGAACTAATACAGAAATTTTTATGAAAAAATTAAGACAGTGTAGCTTGTTTAAACTGGCATGCATGTCTGCCTTAACAAATTTAATTTTAAAATTAACATTTCTTCCAGTTAGAAGACGAAAGAGACTGCATAGCGTGCCGAAGGGCTGTCAGAGAACTAGTCATGAAGATGAATCAGCCTAAGATGAAGGTAAGTAATAATTTCATGATAGTTTTCTTGTTCTGTATGCATAAATTATCTTCCAAAGTAAACAGTAAGACATTTGTTTCGCTTCTTCAGACAAAAATAATTGAGGCACTTATAGATTACTGTGAAGAAACAGAAGATAATGAGGACCAAGTAAGTTCGCCGTCATCTTAAAACCAGATTCTGAAGCAGTAGAAAACGTTAAGAGTTTTTTAATTTTATTTCAAAACGTTAAGAGTTTTTTAATTTTATTTCATTCTTCGGCAGTGCAAGCGAAGAGTAAAGAAGTATGTTCCTACAGTGTTAATTAAACTGGAGAAGTTGAAACCCACTGATATCTGTCTTATGATGGGAATGTGTGATGAAAGGTATGGCTCTCTCTAATATGTTGGATTAAAGAGTAAAGTTCCAAAATAGTCCCCTAAATCTTTTTAGCGCATCATTTTAGTCCCGAAATTTATAAAAATATCAAAATAGTCCTCCAAATCTTTAGCTGAAATGATCCCGAGGGTGGACTATTTTTGCTCCCATTAAAAATGTTTGAAGACTAATTTGACACTTTTATAGACTTTGGGACTAAAATGAACCTCTAAACAGAGTATGGGGACCATTTTTGACACTTTTCTCTTGGATTAAGTAATGTCTTTTAGGTTCTCCTCCCAAAGTTCTTCAATAAACGGCAGAGGTAGATGAGTCGCAAAATCAGTGAAAAATCAAATTTTGTCAGCCATACTGTTTAATGAGACAATCTTCTATATTATAAGTGTCTTTCCTAGATCACATGATATAAATGTAAAGAGTCTTTGCTGATCTACCACTTGTGCCGTCAGAGCGCTGGAGGGAAACCGATGTATTATTTTGATGATATAAGTATTGACATGCATTCTAATCATCCTGATTCTAATTTCTGTAAATTAGCTCTCACAGTTTAAATCTTATAATCAATTTTCGGAAGATTTACCTACATGCCACTGAATTGTTATGTTTTATATATCAAACATCTATATTTCAATTTTCACATACATACCACTTTACCTATGCATAAAAAGGAGTATCTCGTGTTTTAAAAGCTAAACTAATGATATTTTTTATGTGATATGAAAATTTTGGGTGGTATAAATGTAAAAATCAAACTTTAGGTGCTAGATATGTAAATACATAAGAATTTGGTGTATGTATGAAAATGCCACTCAGCTTTTTAATGTAAATTTAAGCAATTTTTATCACACAATTCATAAAAAATTCCTATCAGCAAGCAGTGCATTTGTGAGTACCTCAGTAGATCATCTGCAAGGTTCCCTAAAATGATTAATATGATCAAGAAGCAGCATAAAATTATCTAACATTATTTGCTTAAAATAAAAGCTATATTAATACCTAAAAGCAGTACTATGACAATAACAAAATTAAAAAAAAATAAAAATAAAATAAAAATTAGTTCTCAACCATAATTAAAAAATTCGACTATAATTTAATTTTGTTAGAGATTTGGTCGTCTACAGATCACCATAATTAACAAACACATCCAAAAATATCAGGTCACCAGCAACAACATTTGAGAGAAGTATTATATATGAGGTGTTTGCTCTATAATAAAAGCATATTTCTCCTATGATGAACTATCATCTCCTTCTGTAAAAAAGAAAAAAAGGGCAATTCGATATATACCACCATATTTCTATATATCTACAATCTAACAAGTAAACTTTTATTTTTCCGCACATGCCACCTTACCCATGCATGAAAAGCTACATTTCACTTTTTAAAAGTTAAAATGGTGATATTTTTTATGTGTTATGAAAAATTTAGGTGGTCTAAATGTAAGAAGTCTAGATGTTAGATAAGTAAATACGTAGGAATTGGATGGTACGTATGTAAATGCCCAAAACAAACAATGGCCATCCCAAGTGTGAAGGCCTTGCCAACTCACTTAAGTTAATATAACTTAACTCCAAAAGTGCTTTACTTTATCATTTATGGAGACTTAAAGCTAGAACTCTTCTTCGAATGATGCTTTTTTTGTTCTGCACTATAGAGCAATTTAGCAAACAATAGCAGTTATGAATATTTAGGAATGCTTTGTATTCTGGCCACACAACAAACCAAATTTTATAAGAACAGAGAAAAATTGGATGATAACTGAAGAACTGCCATTGTCCAATATATGTTATCAAAAAGTCAAGTGCATGTCATAAAATATTCAAAATTTAGCTCAGATGTTATCTATCACACCCCAATCAATCCTTTCAAGTCAACTAGAAGTGTAAGGACAATCAGATATAATTTCCACCGATGTCCATCCTAAAGTGTACTCATCAGATCATGTGAGTAAGGAATTGGCCGTATGAAATTGTCATAAGCAAACTCATGTTTTAATTCATCAGACACTTATTGGTACTAAATATAATATAAAAAACGTGCATAAATAATAATTCATCGAATACAATACAGAGCTTTTAAAATATTTAAATATGAAATCATACATACTCTTAAAGTCTTATATAATCGCCCAAAATCTTTATATTCAAAAACTATACAAAACAAAGATCACCTGGCTAATGTCATCTTGCTCCTTACCCCCTCCATGAAAGTAAAATAGTTGCCTCGTGTAAAAGCTATAGGCTCAATAAGATAATTAATACTAAAATAAAACTCAATCTACAAGAAAGAAATAATGTACATGTTTGTCGGTGACTAACATGAATAATAACAGTAATAGTAGCAAAAATGCTTAAATATTTGAAGGTACAAAGAACATGATTTAGATGCAAGCAGTGGTCAATAATAATAATATTGTCATGAGAAATTCTTTCAATTACTAAACTATGCAATTTCTATTATGTTTTAAATTTATGTTTATTTTCATTCTTATTCTGAATTTTCTATCATAAGAATTTCACATTATATCTGCATCGACTTTTACATTTTTCATTTCATGTGGTCGCCACCCAACCATTTGATCATAATCATTGTTGATAAAAGTTAGCCATCCCAACATCTTGCTTTATCAACGACTCTCCAATGCCAAATGGTTTGCTCTAATCTTAATATCAAAAGTCGGGAATTCAATTATTTCTCTATCAAAATTCATCTCGCCAGAACTCATGCCTTCCCTGCGCAAATCATCACTACATCAATCTATACATCACAATATACATGACATTCCATCAATCAATTTTATTTGCTATAAGCATTTTCATATGCATTTATTTTTTTTTAATTTGAATGTATCTGCAACAATCACATTATTAATATGCACACAAAATACAATATGACAGATAATAATAAAAAACTTATACTTAAATATTGTATTAGTATGAAATACTACGAATTAAAAGTATATAAGATCCACTTATATTATTGAGGAGACTGACAATAATAATTATGTTCAATATAAAAGAATTTCTAAATTTGAATTGCACAATAAATAAATTTACTGATAGATAGTAGCAAGTAATAGTCACATAGAATATTTTACTTCTTTATTTAACAAATGAGTATCTCGTCTAATTTAACGATTCATCTCTCAACAAATGTCTTTCCTAAGCTCATTTAGAGCTAGCAACTTTATATAAACAGCCAAGAAATAACTTTGTCAAATAACGCTTCATATAAAGTCATTTTAATACTAGATTGATAAATGTTATTGTTTGTGAACTTAATCATCGGGATGTGGTCCTCCCAGTTGCCTCCAAAATCAAGAGCATATAGTATCAATAAATCTTCTAACACTGGAATTGTTCTTTTTTATTGTCCATCGGCTTGTGGATTAAATGTTGTATTAAGATGTAACTATGCACCTAAACTTTTATAAGCATATTCCACAATCTGGAAGCAAACATTCCGCCTCTTTCAAAAACAATCACATTTAGAACTTCATGCAGTCCAATAATTTCTTTGATATACAATACGATCAACTTATCAACAGAATCTACCTACTTAATTGATAATAAGTGAATTAATTTGGTCAATCTATCAATGATCATCCAAATAAAATCATGACCCCTTCATGAATTGAGAAAATCCAATAATACAATTTATGGTAATTTTCACTCAAGTATAGACAATAATTGCAGCAATCTACTAAGTCTCTAATACTCGGCCTTTATAATCTAACAATCTTGATATTTGGACAGTTTGTAACATCATTCTTAATATATAGCTATCAGAACATCAATTTAAAATCTCTATACATTTTGGTGCTACTTGGGTGAATAGCATAGCAGAATAATGAGCTTTATATAAGATCTCAAATCCTTCCTTAAGAATACAATAGCTACCTTGAGCTGAATAAACAAATCACCAATTATCGATAGTGAATATTTATTTTTAATTGTTACTTTGTTCAACTTTTTGTGATCAATATATAATCACATAAATTCATCCTTATAGACAGAGTATCGGTGCTCTCCACAATGAGTTACATGGCCTAATAAACCCCTTATCCATCAATTACTTCAATTAGCATTTTAATTCCTGTGATTCTTTACAAGACATTCTATCAGGTTATCTATATATTCTGAATAAACTTGACTACACATCAATCCCAAATCAAACTCTCTGGCGACAGGCCTAACAAGTCCTCAGGAAATGCATCAGAAAAAATCAGTAACGAAGCTCATCGAATAGGCTATACTATTCACCCAAGCAACACTAAAATGTATAAAGATTTGAATTAATGTTATGGTGGCTATGTATGAAGAAAAAAGTTGAATATATTTCCAAGTGTCAAACTTAGTAGTTCATAAAGGTTGAGTATCAAAGCCCTAGTATATTATTACAAATACTATATATACTTGAGCACAAATGGGAGAAAATTATTAAGAATTATCATGATAATATTTGAGTGCTTACAATAGATTAATAAATCAACTCACTTCTTACCAATCAAATAGACATACTCAATTAATAATTTGGCTAGATTGTATATTAATGAAATTGTCTGACTGCATAGTGTTTCTTAGGTAATCATTTTTTAAAGAGACGGAAGATTTACATCCGAATTATGAAAATGCATTCATAAAAGCTTGCGCAAGCAGTTACATCTCAGTACAATAGTTCATGCATAAACCAACGTGCAATCAAAAAGAATAATACAAGTATTAGAAAATTTGTTTAGTTGTGATTTGAATCTTGAAGGAGGTTGAGAACAGCACATTCTGATGACTAAACTTACATAAAATTACATCTATCGATTCAATACATAAATGACACCATATGAAACACGTGTATGATAGAAAATACATAACTCTACTAAGCTAGGTCAAAGTAGTAGTGCATCAAATATTGGGTCCAAAATTAATTGATGAAGCTGCATAAAAAATCAGATTAATCAGAGATAGATTAAAGGTTACTAGAAATCATCAGCAAAAATATTATGACCCAAAGCATAGAATTGTGGGGTTCAATGTTGGTGATTTTGTTTCTTTGAAAGTCAGGTTCAAGAAAGGTCCAGTCAGATTTAACCGGGAAAGCAAATCAAGTCCCAAATATATAGGATTTTTTGAAATCATTAAGAAAAATGACAAAGTTGTATACAGGCTAGTGCTGCCAACTGATATGTCAAACATCCATGATATTTTTTCATATATCTCTGCTAAGGAAATGAGTTTCAAACTCAAATTAGAGGATCCTATCGAAGAATATTTAGATGCAAAAAGATTTGACATGGAGTAAGGAACCTGAGAGAATTTTAGAATTTGATTTCAGGAAAGTATAAGTAGACAAATTTCATATGTAAAGGCAAAATTGAAACACGGAACAAAAAAAAAATCAACATGGAAAAATAAAAAAAAAATCAGACGGAAATTTTATCAATTGTTTGATAATTATTAAGGAATTTCAGGAATTTCAAGAATGAAATTTAATAAAAATAGGAGAGTTGTAGTACCCAAAAAGAACTAGAAAGTATAGTAAAATTTATTTTAAGAATATATCACATTTTTCACATTCCATGAAATTTATTCAAACTATTTTTATAAAATTCTACATTTTAGTTTGAACAATTTGATACATAAAAACACACAAAACATTAATGTACTTGATTTTATAAGATAAATTATCAAAATCAATTTAATATATAATAATTTAACTATTTTTCTAATTCAATTCCGTATTTATGTTTATTATTAAATAACGATTTGATGAACTTAAATGTAGGAGTTTGTTCGTGAAAATTCCATAAAGCTAGTTCTCTACTCATCTAATCCTGATAAGCAAACTTTAGGATGAGTGCTAATAGAACTTGTATTGAATTGAGTCATCCTCCTTTGTTACACATGAGAGGGTTGAATGGAGTGTGACATTATCTATGATGATGGCAAACTTTTATTGAAGAGATTTTCAAAAACAAGAACCACATGATCCACAAGTGAATAGCTAAGTGCATATGCATTCCTGGCAAGAACTATATATGGCGTTAACTTTAGTTCTGCTGGATTCATCGCAAACTAAAGAAGAACATACAGGCTTTCCCTGCTTTTTTGTTGTTTTTTAAACTCATGTACACAACATCATTTACTACACCATGAATAAATGTCCCGGCTAACTCTATATAAACAGGACAATTTTGGAGGTCAACACAAAGACAAAAGTTTAAGGTCTTACAAAAAAATGCAGGTTTTAATTCAGTGCACATTAAGAACAACTAAAAAAATAAAAGAGAAGGCCTATTTTTCCATATTTATATGGCTTTAAAACAAATATCTTCATTGGAGATTCCAATGGCCAGCTTCGCAATCGATGGAATTGAAAAGTTTGCTGCCCATCTTTCAATCCAATTAAGGCAATCCATGAACCTCGAGGAATGGCAAAAGTCACACACAAATTTCCAAGGAAATAAAGCTATGCTAATTAAAAAACATCTTCCTTTATTTCTAATGTGATTAGCAGTTTCCAAAAATAGAAATCACCAGTTATAATCTACTCATCCTGCTATATAAATAGAATGCCAAGGCACACAATGAAATACACACAAAATTCAAGGGTGCTTGTTGACCTCGCTTCCAATTGAGGTGCAGTTTTCCCTCCTTAGTAGCCTAGGATCTAACCATAGGACCTTTCTGTCGACTACTCCTAGAAAACTAGTGAAGGAGCCCTCTCCGTTAGCAATTCTGAACTTTTATTCGCTCGACTTGACGTTCCATATAGTAATTCTGACCGCTATTGCTTAGCAGGTAAGGCTACTCTGAAGGAACTCAGGAAGTATTCCTATATGATTGTCGGTCTTAGGATTGACTGTACTCGTTGATTTGGCGCCGCCGCGCTCTTCGCCGTCCTGCTTAATCGAATTCGAGCCGAATTTTTTGACGTGATTCGGGTCGCGAAGCGTTTTTGTCCTGATTGTCGACGAGGTTGTCTAAACGACTCCGGATGACAAAACGGACTGCGCCGACGCGTCCAGAACGTCGATTTTTCTTAAAGGGACGTTCATTTCACCGAGACGACACGTCTGGGGAAAAATACACATTTAAGTGTTAATTATAATAATAAACAATATTTTATTATTATTATTATTAAAATTAATACCTTATATTAAATCATAACCTAATTTCATTATCTCCCCCTCCCCTCTGCTGAGTCTCGACCCCGTGGACCTTTGCCCTAGCTTCGACTCGCTCGGTTCCACCTGGCCCGCTCCTTCGTGTCGTTGGAGTCTCGTTCTCGCGCTCGCCTCGGGCACGCGGAAAGATCCCGCTACCCATCCCTTATCGTATCTCATTCTCTGCGAGGATCTCATCCTTTGCCTCTCGCACGCCCGTATGGAGGCGTCTGCTCCTCTCTATCCTTCGATCCGTATGCGATCCCCTAATCATTCTCTCTCCTTCTCTCTGGTTCATATGAAGCACGTGTATGACATAAAATCTCTGAAGGGGGGAAAACTCTGTCATTTTCTTCTCTCGCTTACTTCTTTAGCTTGTTGTACTTGAGTTGGTTTCCTCTTACTGTTGGAGGAAGGATTGAAGTGGAGGAGTGCTTTGAAAACTTCTGTGCGGCTTTTCTTTGCTTCAGGGAGGCACTTTCTCCAACCTCTGTGCCTTGTCTTTCTTCGAGTTTCTCTCTGCCGAGCCCCTTAACTTAGTGCAGTGGACGATACAGCATGCTTGCGTGATATTACACTTATGTTTTTTTTGAAATACTTGGTACTCAAGAATCTAGAAATGGAAATGTGAGCATGTTCTAGGAGTTAGACTTGATTACTTGCTTAAAGTGGTGAAGTTATGGCATGTTTCTATTTATTGTAGAATATTTCTATTGGAAGCAATTAGGAGGGTTGAAATATGGCTTTCAAACAATGTTAGCACCTCTTGCAAGCATGATAGGATATGTATCTTGAAGCTTTTCATTTATTCTTATCTAGCATGAGACATTGGAAAGTTTATTTGGTCTTTCACACATGTGGGGCTCGGTTTTAGCTCATGTGATTGCCTCATTTGTTCGAAATCTATGTGGAGTATGAAAAGATTTATTTTGGAAGTCCCTCGGAACTTATTTTGAAGGCTTGGTGTTTGATTTGTCACTATTCTTTCTTGTTCAAGTATTGGTTGAGAAAAAAGAATCTTTGAAGGCCTTGGAAATGTTAACTTTGAGGTTTATGCATGCTTCTCTACTTCACGTTATTCTTCTCATATGAAACACATGTTGAGGTGGATTTGTTTTAGCCACCAGATGGCACGGTTTTTGGCCTTTGCTGGGCTCGATTTTTAGCCTATATTGGGGCTCGGTTTTGGCTCCATGTGGTTTTTCCTTGCTCGAAATACATGTTATGAGAAAATTTATTTAATTTGGAAAACCCTATAACTTATTTTGATGATTTGGTTTAGCTCCTCGTGAGGCATCCTTTTGCTCAAATATCTGTTGGAAACTGTTTCATGTTTGGAATAGTTAGGTTGGTGGCCCAAATATGTTCTCTATGTTGTTCTTATTTAAGATGTATATTGGCTCCATATCTTGATGTTTCAAAAACATGCGGGTTGTTTTTTGGCTTTGGATGACTCGGTTTTACCTTAAGATGGCTGGAGTTTTACTTTGTGTTAAGGCTTGGGTTTTAATCTATGCTTGGACCCTGTTTTGGCCTTGAATGACTCGGTTTTAGCTTTCCTTGGAGCTCGAATTTACTTGTTTTGGCTCTTACCCGAGAAGTGGTTTGGAGGAGGGGCTTGATTTCGTTTGTTCTGGCTATTACCCGAGAGCTTGTTCAGAGCCTGTTTTGTGCCCTTTTTTTTCTGCTCCTACCCGAGAGCTTATAGTGGAACTGGCCCGTGTCTTGCCCTACCCGTAAGCTTCTTGGTGGGTTATTTGGAGTCTTTTGGCTCTTTCTTACTGTACTCAATTAGCTTATTATTTGTTGATGAATCAAGTTTGTCATCCCAAAAATTATTATCATTTTATTTATCCTCTTATGTATGTCGAGGGAGCATAGTAGCCACTAGTGATTCTTTTGGTTGCCTCGGCTGTGAGTCTTAATAGCTTTCTCTTTCCTTTTTGGTTGCCTTAACCGTGAGCCTTAGTAGTTGCCTCCCTTGTGGGTTGCCTTGGCCGAGAGTTTTAGCTGTTGTTCATCTCTTTGTATTGAACTTGGCTGTGAGCATTTATGTGGCTTTAGGCAGATGTTTTTATGCTTATTTAACATATGAAGCTTTTTATTACATTTGGAATAGGATGACTTTGATGTTGACATGATTTTGGAAGTATAAATGGTTGTCGTCCCCGTGTCACTTTCCTTTTGTTCAATTCATGGAATTTGGAGGATTTTCAAGTCCTCTTTGGGAGAACATTTGGTTAAATTAAATTGAGCCCATGGAAGATATTTTTGGAGGATTGACACCGATGTAGGGGAGGTCATTTGTGGGTGATCGTCGTGTCGGTTCGGACCCGTTTCGACTCGTTCGGAATAAGATTTGGAAAGGACACCTCCTTGGGTTGATCAAATTCTAATAGAGCAAGAAAATGAGATCCTTTTGGATTGATTCAAGGACCTTGGGCCCTACCTTCTCAGGTCTTTTCGTTACAAGTTTTGAGGGCTGATTCATCCTGTCTTTACGGTGTTTTAGGTGGATCGGTGTCTCCTCTCTCTCACCCCACTTTTGTTCCTTTTTTCCTTGCTTCTTGGTTCGATTTTTTATGCTTATGTCCGATACATAAGTGTCCACATATAGTCTTTTGCTATACGTGAAACCATCATGCAAGGTCGCAAGTAGATCGGTTTTGTTTTGGGACTTAGGGCGGTGATGACAAAAGCACACAGAAAATATAGCAGAATGATATGTCATCCTACGACATCGGGATCCGATTCAGGAACCCGGTGAGTTGTAGGATGACAATATCATTCACCGACACAGGACTAGCGGGAGTTGACCCGAACCTTCTTACATTGTTGGCAGTCTTATGCCCGACAGTGCGATCGACTGGTGAACAACTACTTTTCAAAATTGATAAAAACAAATTTGATAAGAACAAATACATTTTTTTTAAAACAAAAATACATTTTTCGCTACAAACAAAATTGATACAACCCACTTTTTGCATGTTTGAAACATATGTGCATGCTGAAAATATAAATTTTAAATACATTTCAAACATCGGTTGTCCACCTTTTGATCACCTATTTAGGCTAAGAAGTATCCTCACGAGTTAGGTTCGATAAGACACCCTTCTAGTTGAGTGGCGGATTTTATACATTCGGGTGACTGAGTAGTCTTCGACGACCCTGGAGTACTAATATATAGTTGAGCCTAGCCCCGACCCGAGTGCTTGCGGTCCCTCTCTTTTCAGATTTTTTCATATGTTTTTCTTGGAATTTTTGGACAAAGCACTCGTGGTCCCTTTACGGAATTTTCTCGTATTTTCTAAGATTTTAATCGATTTGTCGATTCGTCGATTTCCTCGCGTTTCTTTTGTCGTGAGTCTTTTGACGATCTTTCTCGAGATTTATAGACGATGTTTCTTTGTTTTCGTTTATATAAAAAATTTTAGTTTGTTTCCTCAAGTTTTGCTGTTTGTACCTGTTGCATCAATTACACCTAAGAAATAGCGGACCTCCCAGGTATACATGTTTGTTTTATATTTACAGCATGTTAATTTCTTGCAAATTACCTACCTGCTGTACTTCTTAATTTTCCTTTACACTGCATGTTATAATGTTCTCTTTACTGCATACTCTACTGCTTGTCCTCTGCTACATATTCTACTATTATGTTATACACTATACAACTTCAACATGTTTCTTATAAAATATTTGAAGAACTACAACCATAGGGCCGCTGGATTTGAAGTTATAACCTGACACCCTAGAAAGCTTAAAAACTCGTCACGACAAGGAGCTTGCAACTAGCGTTGTGGGCAGCACGACCATTTTCAACAGCAGAACATGTCTTTCCCAGCTAAACCATTATTTTCCTAGAAATTAAAACAACAATTCATAGGATTTCGAGGTCGTTTGCGTGGTGCGACATAAATCCTCTACTTTTCTTTTAGGCATTTGTACAGCTATACTGTGCAATCTAAGCCTTAACTCGTTTTAAGATTCCGATGTTGTCGTTCGTCACGACCTAAATCCCCATATTTTCTAGGTTGTCTGCGTGATCGTTTCATACAAATATAAGCCCTAATTAAATAAAATTGGCAGGATGAAATACTTGAATAATTTCTCCTCGAAACCAAAGCCAAACCATAGGGTAGATTGGTAAGTCACCGATGATCTACTCTGGATCTGTGATATCCCCTAGTTCTTCTTCATTTGAATTTTGTAATAAATGTTCCAAATTTGAGTCATTCCTCTTTCACATATCTTTGTCTGATTTCGTTGAAAAATTCAATCCTTTTAAAGTTCTTGAAGGTAATTTTTCCTGATTTTTATCGAGAGTGTTCTTAAGTGACTTCGGTCATTTAAGATGTAATTAACTATAGGAGTTGCACTTATAGAAAGTTTTTCCGAACCCAGCTTAAAATAAACCCTATTTAATTTTTCATATTAAATAAAGGAATTTGTCGGCAAATAAAACTGTTTCGCAGACCAAACGGAAGTCATTTATTTCTTAGTTTATTTGATCGAACCTCATCCTCAAGTCTTGTGATTATCCCTCGGGATAGATACAGAGTTTGAGGTAGAGTGTTCTTTCATTTAAACTGTGAACCTTGTGAGGTTAGTTTGATTTCTAATTTTTCTAGACTTAAATCTATATGTAAATTGAAACGTCCTTCCGAAGGAGACGACGAGATTTCAATTCCGGCGACCGACAGCTTCCTACGGGCGACTCAACACACCCCAACTTTTTATTGTCGACAGTTTCTGGCGACTCTGCTGTGGAATAGTTTCTCTCTCCATTTAAATCAGGAAATATTATCTTTACACATCGGTAACGTGTCTATGTCCCTCTTGGACCAAATTACCCTTCTTTCGTTGGTATGCTTCACCCATTTCTTTCTTGGGGAAGTACGATCAACTCTTTTCGGACTTCAGTAGCATTTGTCAATCCCTTTGAACAGAGAGGTTCAGGAGACCATTAAGGATTTTTGATCTTTTATGTGGGATCAAACCCCCAATAGGTGTGTTGGTAAACTAGTTCCACCTGGGCATTGTGCGTTGTGAAGTCGGTCCCGCACTCGGTCCTAAACTTTACTCTCCTTTTTGTGTCATTTCGAGTTTGATTTGTTATTCCGTAAGTTAAATCGAATTGTGTCTTGTTGCGCTTGCTTTTTAAATTTTCTTTATATTGATTAAGCCTTCATACATTTTTTCACTAAAATCTTCATCGATTAAATAAAATTTACCCGGTTTACAGATCTACCTCCGTCAATTTGTAGTGCTCGCGCTATGATTACGAGACTTTGGCCAAGATAACTAACCCTAGGGTTTTTTCTTTTGAAGTTTTTGCGATGGCGTTTCCGACGCTCATCATTTCCTGCAACTTGCCAACGGACCATAACTCTTGTAACGTCGCCCCCACCATCAAGTTTGGGGCAGGATTCTAGGACCTCGAGGTCATTCTCGGGAAAGTCTCGTTCGTGGTCGTGAAAGTCGCCACCCCAGAAGTTTAGGAACCGTCTGCTGAGTTTAACCTGAATTGCCTACAGGATTTCCCTTCTTACAAGAAGGAAAAGACTACCGTCATTTTGAAAACTACAAAGCCTGACTTTCCTGCTCCTGCTAAGGAAAAAGAGGTTATGATCTTCGATAGTCCAACTGAGGAGTTCATCGTCCCGCTGTCAGTATTCGAAATTGGGTCGAGTTCGAAAGTTGCGCCGTTAACATGGTCACAAAGGAGAAACCGTAGCCGAAAAGTTCGCAAGATTGCCGAAATTAAGATTTCTGAAGATATGACTATTACTGAAATTCCTCATCAGGAGGAATCGGGATTGTTGGATACTTCTTTGTTTTGCGAGGGAGTAGGTTCCACCCCTTAGTAAATACTGATGGACATGAAAGTATCCGGAAGATTGTCGCTGCTTTACCGTCACCTCATGGACATGGTGGAAAGAGGAAGAAGTCTATTCCTCTCACCAGAGTCAGTACAGTGTTTCAGAGACTAGCTGCCAAAAAGGGTTGCTTAGTCAGTGAATTGCTTAAGCAGATGGGATGTACAATATCCCCTCGCATGAAGAAAGAAATATTACAAGACGTCAGATCTGCTGAAGGATTACCTCCTTGCATTCCCACCAAGTTCCGCTTGGGGAACAGAATTGACACTATCACCACCACTGGGTTCGCACGCCGTCGATCGATTAAGTCACGACTGGGTCCGAGAGTTTCACCAATCACCAACCATAAAGATGTTCTTAAGATCCCAAAGAAAAGGATAAACATGTTGCCTAGTACTATATCCAGTCTTCACCATGGGAAGCATGCCTCTCTTTGACATGTCGATGTTTCTGTTGAGACGCCCCGTCTCAAAACATCACCATCAAGAAAAGAGGTGTGGATACCCAGGGTTGTTGCACCAATACGATCTAGTGAGCCTATGAGTTAGAATTATAGCATAAAGCAGAGACCTGAAGTACTCGACATGATAACAACAACAACAATTAAAGAAGGTGCAGAGATAGAAGATGTTCAACAGAAGCCTCCGGACCTCAAAGTGATACGAGGGGCAATAATTGAGAAAAAAGTCGAAAGGCTCAGGGCCGAGATTTTGGAACTAGCCCGAGGACGTGGAATTCCTGTTGATGATGAAGATAAAAAATCTGAAGAATACCTCGAAGAAGACTGTATGGATATTAATGTCATCGAAATCAGAGCAGTTACATCTGCGCGCGACGCTCAACCTCCCACCGAAGAGAACGTCGTAGATGAGCTACGTAAGGCTCTCTTCCTGAGAGATGAAAAAATCAGCCAAATGAAGAATAGAATGGAAGAAATGGCCGCAGCCATGACTGCTATGGCTGCAGCTTTAGGACAATCTCAACAACAACATTTAGTTTCTCCAGAAGTTAATCAACCAGAAATTATCCAGATCGTAGATGAGAGAAGAGAAATTGCCTCAGCTAACAAAGATGATCTACAAAAGAGGGACTCTACTCAAAGTGTCATACCATAAAAGGATTTTAAACAGATGGTCGAGCAAGTTCGGGAGGACTTAGCCCAATTTAAGAGTGGAATTCGATGTCGTACCCTATCCTAAGGGTTTTGTGACACTGAACTTTAAGATATTCAATGGGATTGGAAACCCCAGACAACACATAGCACATTTCCGAGTCAGTTGTGGCAACACATGAGGTAAAGAGACATTGCTTTGCCGCCAATTTGTCAGCAGTTTATCAGGGATAGCTTTTGATTGGTATGTCGAATTACCTAATGGATCAGTAAAGACTTTCTTCGACATAGAGCAGTTGTTCGTGAAGAGATTCGCCAGAACGCAGCACCATGTTTCTATAGGAGATCTTGTGATAGAGAAGCAAAAGCCTAACGAGACTCCAATAGATTATATTTTGAGGTAGAGAAACCTTAGCATGAAATGTGAACCTCAATTACAGAAATATCATACAATTGAGATCCTACTCAAAAGCATTCATGCTTAAGGGACTCACCATCAAGTCTTTCGAAAAACTGCTCAGCAAAGCCAACAATCTGCAAGAAGAAACCAAGCATATGGATTCTCATGAGAAAACAGAGAAGTCCAAGACAACCAGGATATTCGAGAAGAAATCCGGGGTAGTGGCAACTGTTGACAAGGGAAAACAACCAATAAAGATATATGCAGAGGATTTCCGCCAGGATTCCCAGCCACCATCACAACATAAACAACAGCAGCGTATGCAACAGTATGGTCAGCCTGCCTAAGACGCAGCAGTACCCAAGATATTTATGACTCGAATGAAGAAGTCTGAATTCAGATCACCAGCTCCAAAGAGGCCAGAGGAGATCAACAAAAAGGATCAACCCAATTATTATCTGTATCACAGAATGCTCGGACACACTATAGAGGATTGTTTCGTCTTCAAGGATTAGCTCGAGAGGAACCTTAAAGAATGAAATATAACAATCCCGAAAGAGTATTTAAAATAACCTGAAAGAGGTTCGGTAAATATGATTTCAGCTGAGTCAATCACTCCAATAGATCCGTACTCAGAAAAAGATGAATGGACTACAATTTAGAACAAGTAGTCCAAAAAGATATTGGATCAAATTCAGATTGCTTCAGTTTAAGCAAGCATTCATAGTCTACAACCTGTTCAACCAAAGATAGAGATTTCGTCAGAGAAATTACTACAACCTGAGAAGAGATAAAAGAGCGACGTCATGAAGACTGAAAGCGTGGGGGGTAGGATAGGGGCCGCCTCTGCTAGATTAGTTGTCTCGGATTCGAGGGAAAAAATCCTCGAACCCTTAACCATGTATGATTATCTTTTTGCTCCCTCCGGGGTATTATGAATATAATAATGATAATTTCGGCTACGTTTTAACTGTTTCTGGTGATAGCGTAACTGATTTTGGTTGCTCTAGCTTCGATCTCGATTCCCAAACTGATCATCAAGTCGTACTTAAGTCTGATAAACCCGTTAGCCAGATTGGAAATGATGTCAACGACAACGAATATGACAGTTCGGTAAGCGACGAACCAGTCCTTGAATGTAAAGGAACATCGATCGCCATCAATTGTGATTCATCTGATTCAAAATCTACACTTGAGGAGTCAACCACAATGTCAGAAGAGATAACAGAAGTATATTTGAGAAGAAGAAAAGTGTTACCCTCAGGGACGACTCTAATGGAAAAAGGAAAACAAGCAGTTGTTTCAAACGAGCCACCTCTAGCGATGGAAGAAACACATGCTCGAGAGGAAACTGGAAGTTAAGACAAAGTGGATTACAACGTACTAGCGCATCTCAGGAAGTTTCCAGCCAAATTAAGTATTTTCGATGCTCTGATTCTGTCAAAGGAGATGAGAGAATCTCTGACCAAGGTTCTACTTGATCCGGAAATTTGCTTAGCTCAGTTGGCTAGCAAGTCCTCGGATGAGGTTTGTTCGTTGAAAGAACAACCTGGGGTAACTTTCATAGATGAAGATTTGTTGTTTGGTACCGCCGACCACAATCGTCCGCTCTATATTTCCGTTAGCATTGGTCGATTTGTACTATCCAAAGTTTTGGTGGATCCTGGAGCATCGCTCAATTTAATGAGTATACGGACATTAGCATATGTGGATATCAAAACTCAGGAGCTTACAACTAACAAGATGATGTTAAGAGGATTCAATCAAAAAAGAGAAAGAGCCCTTGGGTCAATTACATTACTTACGAAGATTGGAGAACTAGTAACAACCGCAAAATTCCATATCATCAGTGTCGATACCTCTTTTAATGCTCTGCTTGGTCGACCGTGGATTCACGAGCATGACATGGTTCCATATTTCCGACATTAATGTATTAAGTATTACAGGGAATGACAAGAATATTGTATCAAAGTAAATTTACAACCATTTTCGATTCATGAAGTTGGCATTCATGAGGACGCCGCCTACTACTCACCTCTAAAGAAAATTATCTTCTCCCGTGAAGTTGTGGTGAATGAAATGGGAGATTCAAAGGAATCACAAAGAGGAGGCCATTCAACTCTGATTCGACAACCTACTATCATCTCTTCACAACGAGGTGGTAGGGGTTCTTTTATCCCATGCACCCAAGATCGAGGTCGGGGACGTGGACGTGGACGAGGAAGAGACAATGTGATTGTTGAACGAACTAGGCCGACCATCAACATTGAGGATGAAGAAGAATCTGAGGAAGAAATAATAATGACAAAACAGAAGAAACCTCGGTACGAGATATCTTTGGAAGATGCGGAGAAAAGTGAATATGAGAATGTATGATCGGATAAACCACTATGTGAACACTCTGAACCTTACTCCGGTCCTCCCTCAAAAGGTCGAGAGTTTAGAGGTCAAGGAAGTCAGTAGCGTTGGTTCAAAGCCGATCAAATTTCACCGTGTTTCTACTTCTACCAATCTCGAGAATCATGTAAATTTTGATAAGAATTCTAATGAATTAATGAAATTACCTTTTGGTTTTATTTTCGCTTTGTATACGAAAGTTAATTCAACGGGTACATTTGTCAAAACAAATGTTGAAGAATAAATTGCAACTCTTTGAAAAATTATGGAATGTTAGGAGTCGAATTCCTAACTCGAAAGAAGGTCTCGGATTTGGTACAGTCGAACCAGTTGATGATTCAGAATTTTGCATGGTTGTTATTAGTGAATCGGAGGAGGATTGCTTCGATGTGGAGGATGACTCTACCGATCAACTAATAGAAAATGTTCCACCGGAATTTGAAGAAGAAATTAAGTCAACGGTTGATGAGTTGAAAGAAATCAACCTCGGGACTAAGGAGCAGTCCCGACCAACTTTCATAAGTTCCTTACTCAGCGAAGAGAAATCTACAAAGTTGATAAATTTATTGTCAGAAATTAAAGATTGTTTTGCATGGAGTTACGATGAAATGTCAGGACTATCAGCAGAGGTTGTGGTTCATAAACTCGGGGTAGACAATAATATAACCCCAGTAAAACGAGCTCCAAAAAGAATGCGTCTTGAAATAGAGCAGCAAGTGATTGCCGAGGTGAAGAAACTAATAGATGCTAACTTCGTGCGGGAAAAACATAACCCCATATGGTTAGCTAACGTCGTGCCAATTAAAAAAAATATGGACAGATACGTGACTTTGTCGACTTCAGGGACTTAAATAAAGCATGTCCAAAAGACGAATTCACACAGCCAATACTAGAAATGATGGTGGACATCGCCCCGACACACGAGATTTTCTCCTTCATGGATGAATCATCAGGATACAACCAAATCAAGATAACTCCAGAAGATGCAGCCGTCACAGCCTTCAGAGCACCAATTGGAATTTTCTGCTACACAGTTATGTCATTTGGACTAAATGGCGCTGGAGTAACATATCAGCGCGCAATGACGAAGATTTTTTATGAACTCATCCATAATCAAATGGAATGTTACGTGGATGATTTGGTCATTAAAAGTAAACGGAAAATAGACCATTTGTACGATTTGATGATTGTGTTCGAACGATTACGGCAATACGATCTCAAGATGAATCCCTTAAGGTGCGTCTTTGGCATTACATCCGGAAAATTTTTAAGATTCGTTGTCCGTCATCGGGGAATCAATATCGACCCGGAGAAGATTAAAGTTATCTTGGAAATGTCTCCTCCTAAAACTTTAAAGCAGCTACGTTCCTTCCAAGGGAAGTTGGCATATCTGAGACGCTTTATTTCTAATTTCTCAGGTAGGTGTCAGCCCTTCTCAGCATTAATTAAAAAGGACGTCAAATTTGTTCGGGAAGAGAAATGTCAGCGGGCTTTCGAGCACGTTAAACAATATTTAATGACGTCTCCTATTTTGGCAGTCCCTATCTCAGAGAAACTGTTGATACTTCATACCGCGGCCTTATACGACTCTCTCGGAGCCCTGTTAGCTCAGTTCAATGACGAGGGTAAGAAAAACACTATACTACTTAAGTCGACGTCTAATACCGACGGAAGTAAAGTATTCGTCTACTAAGAAGCATTGTCTAGCGTTGGTTTTTGCCGCTCAAAAGCTTAGGCATTACATGTTTTCTCATAGGATAACCCTGATTTCGAAAGTCAATCTGTTGCATTATTTGATGACCCGACCAATACTTTCCAGACGTTTAGCAAGGTGGTCAATGATTTTATTGCAATTTGATATAACTTTTGTTCCCCTCCGTGCTATCAAGGGACAGATTTTAGCAGATTTTCTTGCTGTGCACCCACTTCCAACTGGGTCCCCGGTCAATGATGAGTTACCAGATGAGCAGATATTACAAATGGAATTATCCAGTGCGCAGCGCTGGGAGATGTACTTCGACGGTGTTTCGTCGGCCAGAAAAGACAAAGGATCAGGAACGGTTATACCAGGCAAGACAGGGATTGGGTTGGTCTTCATCACGCCAGATAAGGGTATGCAGAGATTCTCCTACCACTTGACAGAGTCGTGCACCAACAACGAAGTTGAGTATGAAGCCGTGATCACCATATTAAAATTGACAATCTCAATGAATATAACTGATATCGTCATCTACGGTGACTCTAAGCTTATCCTTCAACAAGTCGTCAGGCAATACAGGATCTTGAAGCCAAGGTTGGCAGAATACCATTAGTATGCAATGAAGTTACTGGAACAGATTCCTAGTGTGACTTTCTATCGGATTCCTCGGGTAGATAATGCGCATGCCGACGCTCTAGCAAAACTCGCTAAGGAATTGACATGTCCCCCGGAGGATTTCATAGAAATCACAGTACGAGGAAGACAAGTTTTGTCTCAGATCGACCTGGAGACTACACAAACTTTGGAAAGAGGAGACGATAAATACAGTTGTCGATATCAACGAAAATTGGCGTAACCATTTATAGAATATTTGCAAACTGAAAGATTACCAGTGGACAAGTCAGCAACATATCACATCACGAGAAGAGTCATGTCTTATGCCCAGTTGGTAACATTCTCTACAGAAGATCGTTCTGTCAAATGTGGTCGTGGTGTCTTAGCAGACCAGAAGCACAAAATATCGTTAAAGAGGTACATGCCGGATTGCGTGGTGCTCACCAGTCTGGGCCCAAGATGAAAATGAAGATTAAGAGACTCGGATATTATTGGCCAGCAATGATGACTGATTGCATGGATACGGCCAGAAAGTGTCACCAGTGCCAAGTGCATGGGGCGGTCTTACACCAACCTCCGAATGTGCTACACTCAACTGTTGCTTCGTGGTCATTCGAGTGTTGGGGTACGAACATAATAGGACCGATAGACCTTCCATCCTCTGAGGGACAAATTTATCCTCGCAGCTACGGATTACTTCTCTAAATGGGCAGAGACAGTGCCACTACGAGAGGTTACAGCACAGCAGGTTCTCCAGTTTTTCTAGAGTCAAATTGTTTATCGTTTCGGTGTACCACGCAGAGTAGTCTCCGACAATGGGACAACGTTCAGAAGTACCAAGATCAACAACTTCGTCAGACGACACGAGATAGATTAGAGATATCCAACAATCTACTATCCCAGGGCAAATGGCCTAGCGGAGGCCTTCAAGAATACATTGGTACAGATTTTGAAAAAAACACTAGAGGAAAATAAAAGGGATTGGCACGACAAGTTGTTAGAAGCTTTGTGGGTCTACCGGACAACATTCAGAGCTCCTACTAGGTGCAAACCCTACGCTCTCGTATATGGGTCCAAAGTCGTGCTACCATTGGAAGTTCATACGCCTTCCCTCAGAATCGTTGTCGCTAATCAGCTCACAACGGAAGAATTTGCAAAGCTTAAACTTGAAGAATTAGAAAGTCTCGAAGGAAAGCGATTAGAAGCACAACAACATTTAGAGCTTTATCGAGTAAAGATGTTGCAAGCTCATGACAAGTTGGTCCGCCCGAGTTTGTTCAAAGTTGGTGACCACGTTCTCATTCTCAAAAGACTTATTCTTGCACGCCGCAAGATAGGTGAGAAATTTGAGCCAACCTGGGAGGGACCATTTGTTGTAGAGAAACCTATTCAGGGGGAGCTTACCAGCTGGTGAATTTATGGGGCAAAAGACCCATGTTGTCGATCAACAGACGATGCTTGAAGATATATTACGCAGCTTGACAACGCTTGAACTGAAATTTTGAGATTTTGATTATCCAAGGGTTATTTATTTGACCGAAATATCTGTAACCGGGTCCAATAAAATGGAAACTTTTGAAACTCTATATTTCAATTTTCTTCTCTCTACCTTCGGACTTTATATTTTATCAAATGAAACAAAACATAAATAAATGAGCTCTTCACCGATATGAACTGAATTTTTCTCTAATAAAACACATTTGTTTTTGTTCTTGTTCACGCCAAGTTTCAGCTCACTGATGGTTTTCCTGTCGTCCGCAGGATGATGTCAGGTCAGAGGCTGATCCTCGCCTTTAAAGACGGCTGGAACCTCGCACTTAACGTGGAGATGACGCCGCAATGCGGCACAATTGATTTCAACATGGAGTTTGACGAGGTCGACATGGATTACTACGGTCCTTTGATGGATATCGTCCACCCGCAAGAAAAGGAGGGATTGCCCTCACTTCTCAAATTCAGTACCAGAAATAAGTCCTCACTGAAAGAGAAAGAGGTGATGATACAACCAGACCTGATGGAAGGGACTAGCCGCCTACCCTCCATGATAGCTACACCAGCTGGACGACTAATTGCTGCAAACGAAGAAAGGGTACCGTTCACTTCGCTGCAAAGGACCATACACAGAAACGCCAGTCGACGCAGACAGCGAGCTCTCCTACGAGAGGAGAGGAAGCGCCAGCAGGATACAAATTACTTACTCGCCCATATTCCAGAGGGGCATATCTACGAACCAGACATGAAAGAGAGTTCGTCCAGCCTGCCTACTTCGGATGCCAAGTTCAGGATTGTTCCAGAGACGAGACCACTGCCAGCTTCAGATGCTCTTTGCCCGGGTTGCCCTACCTGCAACGTCGAGATACATGTCCGTGCTTCAGCTGCGAGGGCCTTTGTAGAGTGCCCAGACTGCAATGTCCTGCACCTGCAGCACTACAGCACTTTAGAGGAGTATGCCTCCAATGATGATAATTCTCAGACCGCCAAGCACCAGATGGAGGAAGCCTATGGTCCGCTAAATACAGAAGCATACGTCCCACGGGGTACCGAACCCTATGTTCCGATGGAAACTGAGTCTTACATTCCGCGGGAAACAGAGTCAGCGCCAATTTGAGTTCCCGTCAATGTTGAGACGAGGGAATACCTCCGACAGCCACCGTTTCCCAGCACGATGAAATATTACAGGATGAGCAGGGTAGATAAAAGAAATTTTGAATTCTACGATGAGGTGCAGGGAGAACTCATCAACATCCTAGAGGGATTGGAGCTACACACCGGAGTCTTTTCTGAAAGTGATGAACGGAGTATTCTCGACTGTATTTTTTATTTGAAGGATAGGGGTCGAGCAGACTTGCTGACGGAGAGGACTTACTCCGAGCCAAGAAAATGGATGAGAGAGAAAGACAGGATCACGATATAATGTGGTTGTTGCTATAATTTTATAAGAGATAGACAGGGGAACCGTCACGGGATCCTTAGATATGATCAAGTGGACTTGTTGCCGTCAATGATCAAATGAATGATTAAGAGAATGGTTCGATGAAACATACTTCTTGCGGATTGCATTCCAAACAGTTGCATCATTAATATCTATGATGGGGGAGATTGCATACCTTCACATACTGATCATCATGACTTCGTAAGATCTTTCTGTATAGTCTCATTGATGAGCAGAAGTAACATCCTGTTTGGGACAGAGATTGATGTTATCGGCCCCGGAGAGTTCAGAGGATCCGTGGAGATTCCTCTACCGGTTGGTTTAGTACTTGTCCTTAAGGGCAACGGTGCAGATATAGCTAAGCATTGCATTCCGGGGGTGCGATACCCCAGAGTTTCAGTGACTTTTCGGAGGATGGATAACGACAAGAGACCACATGGTTTTCAGCCAGATCCAGAGCTAGAGGAGTTACTGTCTTACGAGCTATGAGAGGGTTGCAACGCTAGGCATGTGCGAAGGGAACTCTTATCCAAGAGCACGGCTTAGAAGGTCAGCTTAATCAAGAGCTTGCTACACCAGCAACGGATGTCCACAGTTTCCCTATCTTCTTGGACTACGTGTCATTTCAACGTATATGATATGCAACGGATATGTTCAGCCTATGATGAGTACTTGGCATGACGTATTTTGGATGTATTTTGAAGCAGTCTGCATATTGTTTTTTTCGATGCTTCAGCCTGTGTTTGATTTGTAATCCTTGATTGAAACAGATGAATGAAACTTCTTTTAGAATTTTGTTTATTTGTTCGATTTGCCCCCTTTGGTGCGACGGATAAAAGTCATAGAACCATACGTTGGTTTGCAACTACATTGAACAATGAACATAACAATAAAAACCCGATAAAAATATATATATAAATAAATGATACTCTTTTTGAAAATCCACCAACAAAATCAAATTTTTGAAAACATATTTTCATAATAAAAACAAGAAAAGAAAATGACTTTCCTGAGTTTGTTCATCTCGAGCTCGAAATTTCTTACTCTTTGCTTGCGCAACGCGACTGTTCCAGTCCATACCATTCTTCACATCCCCTCAGGATTACATACTCTGCACGGATTCTCATCGAACTCTACATGTCTTCTTTACCAATGTCAACATTATCACATGACACATATCGTTGATTTCAACATCACAATTTCTCTATTAATTTATAAATTTCAATTTTCCTTTCGAATCAGTACCTAAATTCTGATTCCTATATTTTGAGGTCGATACCTAAATTTCGACTATCTTCCTGAGATTGATACCTAAATTTCAATTCTCATTTCGGATCAGTACCTAAATTATGATTCTCACCTTTCGAGGTCGATACCTAAATTTTGACTCTCTCCCTGAGATTGATATCTAAATTTCAATTCTCATTTTCGGATCAGTACCTAAATTCTGATTCTCACATTTCGAGGTTCATACCTAAATTTCGACTCTCTTCCTGAGATTAATACATAAATTTCAATTCTCATTTTCGGATCAGTACCTAAATTATGATTCTCACATTTCGAGGTCGATACCTAAATTTCGACTCTCTTCCTAAGATTGATACCTAAATTTCAATTCTCCTTTCGGATCAGTACCTAAATTCTAATTCTCATCTTTCGAGATCGATACCTAAATTATGACTCTCATTTTCAAGATTAATATCTAAGCTTCGATTCCCACCTTGGGGTCAGCATCTAAATGCTGATTCTCATCCTCGACAAACATTGAAAATTTGATAACTCCAAATCCACTCTCCAATCCACAGCGAGAGTTCCTGATCACCGATTTTAATCGAATATTCACGGGCTAACTCCCCAGCGAAAACAATTAGCGTTCAATGCTACGCTTCTTTCTAGGTCTGTTGGCTTAGAAATCTGTATTGGTCCTGTTGAGCTCGTCGGTCAAAGCCAATACGCGTGATGTGCTCGCCCAGCATACCACACCTATTGGGGGTCCGTTTGTTGACATCGCTTTCGATCGAGGTGCAGTTTTCCCCTCCTTAATAGCCTAGAATCTAGCCGTAGAACCTTTCCTCGTTAGCAATTCTGAACTTTTCTTCGCTCGACTTGACGTTCCATATAGTAGTTTTGATCGCTATTGTTTAACAGGTAAGGCTACTCTGAAGTAACTCAGAGAATATTCCTATAGGATTGTTGGTCTTAGAACTGATTGTACTCGTTGATTTGGCATCGCCGAGCTCTTCGCCGTTCTATTTAATCGAATTCGAGCTGAGTTTTTTGACGTGATTCGGGTCGCGACGTGTTTTTGTCCTGATCGTCGACGAGGTTGTCTAAACAACTCCGGATGACAAAACGGACTGCGACGACACGTCCGGAACGTTGATTTTGCCTAAAGAGGATGTTTGTTTCACTGCGACGACACGTCTGGGGAAAAATACACATTTAAGTGTTAATTATAATAATAAACAATATTTTATTATTATTATTATAATTAATACCTTATATTAAATCCTAACCTAATTTCATTATCTACCCCTCCCCGCTGCTGAGTCTCGACCCCGTGGACATATGCCCTAGCTTCGACTTGCTCGGTTCCTCTTGGCCCGCTCATTTATGACGTTGGAGTCTTATTCCCGCGCTCGCCTCGCGCACGCAGGACAATCCCGCGACCCATCCCTTATCGTATCTCATCTTCTGCAAGGATCTCATCCTCTGCCTCTCGCACGCCCGTATTGGGGCGTCTGCTCTCGATCATTCAATCCGTATGCGATCCCCTAATCATTCTCTCTCCTCCCTGATTTATATGATACTCTGTTTGGTGCGTTTCAAAAAAAAAAAGCCGAAAATCTCTTGGGGGGGGGG